>PVIH01010972.1:24058-71933 GCA_004025045.1 Sigmodon hispidus
ATACACACACACATAACTAAAAACACAACCCCAACCCCACCATACACACACACATAACTAAAAACACAACCCCAACCCCGCCGTACACACAGCTAAAATCACAACCCCAACCCCACCACCATACACACACACATAACTAAAAACACAACCCCAACCCCACCACCATACACATACATACACACACACACACACACACACACACACAAATAAAAAAAAATCTTTTTTAAAAAGACACTCACAAGGGTTATTCTAAGCTGCCTATGCTGTCGATCAAATTTAGCCAAAGCTCGAATTAGATTTTAAAAGGAACATGGCCATCAAGCCGTCTTCTTGCCCTTGGAACTGCTAAGCACTGGCCAGGAGAGCAATCAGGGCTCTCTCTCTCTCTCTCCAGCAGGACACAGGCAGTGACACATACCTATGGGCTGATACTTCAGAGCAAACCGAGTATACCAGGTGTCTTCAAGCTTCTTCAGGGCCTCGCTGTCATGCAATGGAAACACCTGGGTCACAATGCCAGATGTGAGCAATCTCCTCACTGCAGAAGGAAGCATAAGAACTGCCTAAGACACTGGAATGGCTTGGGATGCCCCAGCATGGGGTGGTTGTGTGGTACACAGATCATAGCTGCCCTGCCAGTGCTGAATGTGAACAACATATTTCAGAATATAAATATCTTTACTCTTTTTCTCACACTATGAAAGCAAGGCAAGTTGAGTAAAATTCTAAACTGCACAAACTATATAAACTAGAAGCACACAAAATTTTCATTCTTCTGTGTATAAAAATAGCCACTATAAACAGCAATTTAATGTATAACCAGATGTCAAAATATACAGTGAAATCTTTGCACAGATATACTGATGCTTAAAGTAAGAACTAATCACTAGTGACTGATTATATAAAAGGATTAGTATTTATACATGGGTCTTCAAGACCTAAAGGCCACACCTCTAGGTCAAGATGAATGACGCCTGATTCGCACTATATCTGTTTAATACAAAACGGGAATCATCATATACACTTCATAGTGTTCTTGATCATTCCAGCCATGCCATGTGCAGTTCAGTGTTACTGTGAGTCTAGGGTAATTCTCCTTTTACAGATGTGATATCTTGCAGCATGAACCTAGTGATTAAGTTTGTACTAAAGAATCATTGTTTCTGGTTTTTGCTATTGAGAATAATACTGAAATTTTTTATTCTATTTTTTTAGATTTATCTATTTTACATATGTGAATATTTGCATTTATATGTATTATACCCTGTGAGCACCTAGGACCCACAGAGGCATGATGATACCATAGACTCTCTGGAACTGGAGTTACAGACAGTTGTGAGCTGCCATGTAGGTGTTGGGAACCAGACCCAGGTCCTCTGTAAGAGTAACAAGTACTTTTAACCTAGCTGAGCCATCTCTCCAGTCCCCCCAATCCTGAAATTATTACATGCATACATCTTCTCACCTCTTGATTCTTTCCTCATCCAGGGCCAACAGCAAATGAATTTCAAATCTGTACACATCTCACAACCCCCTCCCATGCTCATCTCCTTCACTACAGTTCTTTTGTTTCTGTTGATAGTAAGTTTTTCACTCATTCTTATCTAATGGCACAGGCTCATCCACTAACAGGAACTTCAGGAATCACACTGAGCTCCTTCCTTTCTATGTAGTCAGGGACAAATATGGTTTGAGCATTTGCACACATTGTGGAAGACAAGAGCAAGCATATCAGTGCCTCCTGGCAGCACCTGACAGGCCCAGAATCTCTTATCTGCTGTAGGTCCTGAGAGTGACCTGCTGGTGTGACAGGGTCTTCAGTCCTAAGGACACACTTGGGAGCTGGGCACTTTTCCCATGAGTCTCTTACTAAAGAGCATGGCTGTTTGTACAACAGAATTCACAACAAGAAAGATGCGCCTATGATGGTCTCTGTTGAACTAACTGGAGGGCAAACAAACCATCTTCACTCATTAGTTCTCTTACAATGATGTCAGTCACATAAGCTCTTCACAGAGGAGGAAAGGACTAAGAGGCAGACTGTGAAGAATCCTCCATTCTTAATGACTGGAAAAGGTACCAACCCAAAATATAGCTGTGAGGGTGAGAGGACAGATGCTCAGAATCTCATCAGCTGGGTGCTGTTCTAAGTTCTTCATGCTGGGATTTCTGGGAACTTTTCTTTTGCTAACATGACTTAAGTCAGTTCCCCAGAAGCCTCCAGGACAGGCCTGGCCCTGTGTGAAGGGACACAGCTGTCCTGGGTCTCCGCATCACACTTTCTTCCACCACTGCATCGGTGATTAAACCCTGGGCTGCTTATGGCACTGAAGTCCCAGGTTCTTCTGTAAGAGATGATGTCACTGTGGAAGGCTCCCCATTAGGCACAAAGAACCCACTTGTATATCTCCAAAAATAGGACAGTGAATGGAGCCTCTGAAGAGGCTTAGAGTCCTAAATTACCAGCTTCTTGTCACCATCAATGCCAGAGCACAGTTCTGGTTTCAGGTCTAAAAATAGAAGCTGGCTTCTTTAAACCCTCCAGTCTCCCAAGTCAGCTTGACTGTAATTACAAGGAAGGGCTCTTACCTTAAAAGGAGAATAGGAGGGTGCCTGGGCTAACAGACTTCATCCAGACTCCCTCCTTCCAGGGTGCCAACAATCTATATCAAGTACTAGAGTGACTATGAGAAGAGCCACTGAATGATTAGTGGGTGGCCTGGACCAGAGGGCACTTTAACTAGGTAAGGCAGCAGCACTCCTAATGTACAGCTGCCTCTGGCTGATGAGATGTGTTCACTCAAAAGAAAGGGGGGGCGGGGCGGGGCAGCAGGCCACTCCTCCGGGATCTGACCAGAGAAAGGGAGGGTTGTACGGCAAGGGATGACCAGCAATAGCCCTTACTCCCTGTGGCTGTTGGTTTGGCCCCCATAATCTCATAGAGAGTGGCGCCATTAGGAGGTGTGACTTTGTTGAAATGGGTATGGCTTGTTGGAGGAAGTGTGTCACGGGGTGGGCTTTAAGGTGACCCCAGAGTCTCAGTTCACTTCCTGTTGCCTACAAGCTGTAGGACTGACTCTCTAGGATCATGTCTGCCTGCATGGTGTCATGCTCCCTGCCATAACAATAATGGACTAAACCTCTGAAACTGTGAGCTGCCACCTCATTTAAATGTTTCCCTTCATAAGAGTTGCTGTGATCATGGTGTCTCTTACACGCAGTAAGCAGACCACGTCCATCCAAACTCGAAGAAAACTACTTGAGGAGATGAGATAACTATGTCTCCAAAATATACTTTGATATTCGTGTGTTTTTCATTTGGTTTTCTCCTTGTTTAACATAAAGACACAAATGTATGTAGCCAAATACAGTATGCACATTTGCTGCATGTTATAAAATATAAACATACATATCAATGGTTGAACATTCTTACATACATTGTAATGTTTGAAACATATGTCACTGTTCTTACAATGCTGAAGAGAAATTTTAGAGATAGACTCTCTCTACTCCCCAGTGTCCATCAAACACACAGATGTTACCCTCAAGAGGCTTCTGTGACATTCTAAAGGAAAACCATACAATATTAAAAACATCGACATGTCAGAACTTATATTAATCTGCTCCTTGTTACTTTAACGGAGGACCTGAGGTCCTAACTTTATAAGAGAAGTTGTTACTTGACTTTACAGTTCTGGAGAATCACGCCTTATACCATCTCTCAGCTCTGGTAAGAATTCATGCTGAATAAACAAACACATCACTAGGCAGGAAGCTGGGGCAGAGTTAGGAAAGAGCACCCTCCCATTGAGCTCCACCGAAGGATGTGAGGTGGATTTGGTAACGTCTACTTGGAGGGCTGGTGGGTGCAGATGAACAGAGAGATGGAAGCTTCCAGCAGCACCAGGACCATGCTGAATTCAGGGTGTCTTCTGCACTGCAGCACTACTTAGAAGTATCTAGAACATGGCTCCCAATAAAGAGAATAAAGAAGATTGCATATGCCCTTTTGAAAGTATATTAATCAAGTGTTGATACAGAACGTGGTCTGCTTGGCTACCTGGAACAATGGAGATAACAATGCCTTACTTGCTCATGAGACCAAATTAAAAACAAAGAAAACCAGAAACATAAAAGCAAACAAAAATGTTTCATGAAACCAAACTTACAAATCTAAATTATAAGCCATGAAGCAAAGCCTTTCAGGTCAGCATAGGATAAACAAAAGTCTCTGAACCTAGATGGAGCCAGCAGATGGTGGTCTAGTATTCTAGAGTTACTGGGACACAGAAGGGACATGGATGAGCCTCCATGACTCTGTGCACATCTGTAGTGCCTACTATAACCACTGGAAAGGCCATCAGCTGTGGCACTGAGTCAAGGTCCAGCCCAACAGAACCCCTGCAAGAACAGGGCTCCCCAGAAGCTCTCTACAGAATGCAGCTGCCTCGAGGGGAATTCACTGCAGGGAAAAAGATAAGCCTCTCACTACCCCTGCTCCTTGCTAGAGATGGTCGGTCCCCTTCCTCCCATATCCAACTTCCCCATACTGCCAATCTGGTGAAAAGCAGGACTTCATTTAAAATGAGCTGCTGGTGACTCACACTTGTAATCCCAGCACTGAGAAGCTGAGGCTGGAGGACTACTGTCAATTTGAGGCAATCCTGGGCTACAGACTGAGTTCCTGACTCAATCAAAACAAAACAAAAACCAAGACAAAAACAATAATAAGTAATAATCACAAAGAAACTGGTAACACTACAGAAAAACATGGCTAGAAAACCAAGATTGCTGAGAACACAAAGTAGAGAAGAGACAAATGTCACAGTGTGCTGCTGCTAAGCGATCTGCACAAATGTGTCTCCAAAACTGAACTCAAACAGGAGCTCAGAGCAGAAGGAAAGGGTTCCAAAAAGCAAGGTGAGAAAAGATGAAAAAACTACAAATCAATAAAAACATAAAACACAGGTGAGAAAATGATGGACAAGCCTAGGACAATCAATAGTATAGAGTGTGTATAAAATCCAGCATGTACTTAATCCACACCTCTACTACAAAGTAAATACCACCCACTGACACTTCAAAGGCAGTTGAAGAAATGCTTCCTCAAATGATGGCCATCTTTCCCTAATCAGTGACAGGACAGTCTGGCAGCCCTTGGGCTACACGGTGTAAACCAGCAGGAGTTTGTTAGAGCTGGCAGCCTTCATCGAAAAGTCCAGGAGGCTGAAGTCCCTGGAGGGTGAACGCAGTCAAGCTGGACAAACACAAGTCTGTTCCCTATAAGGGGAACTGTGCCCCACACCAGCTGTTCCCATAGCACTGGCTGCACTGTGCCTCTAAGACAGTGCTAGGGTTAGCCACTTCAGTAGCGCCTCCAAGAGTATGGTCCACTGGGTCCTCCAAGAAAAGAGGGTTAGGGTGGGCTGAAAATGGTGGGAAAAGACCAGGATGGGGCAGGGCACAAACTAACATGTCCGACATCTGGGTAGGGTTACCAGACATGTGGCAGCTGCCAACAAGAAGCAATAGAACAAAGGATGCTAGGCTAATAAATTACTTCATTAATAAAAATAACTACACTAAAAAACACTCACATCAGACATAAGCAGTAAGCAGTGACAGTGTGTGCCTTCCCAACATGGAGGAAAGAAAGACGGGACCCAAACTCAGCATAGCAAGTTCTAGGCCACCCCAGGGGAGGGAGAGACCCTGTCTCTAAAAAGTAAAAGAAAAACTGAACATATAGCAGGCAACTGAAGTGTAGACAAGAAGAAAGAAATGTCTACATTCAATTCCAAGAGCTACACAAACCAATGCACAGAAATGCATCTGTAAAATACATCCAGCATGGTTCAGAGGCAGACAGGACACAAAGCAGAAGGGACCATGATGGGGTAGGAAGGGGTCAACATGGAAAGGGGGCAAGAAAAAATCATGGAGTCAGGGGACCCTGACAAATACCTCATATTCTCTCTCCTATACAGAGGGGATCTCAGCTGAGGAGGAAAACCAGCAGGAGGTGGAGGTGGGGGTGGCAAAGGAGGAACACGGAGGAGGGACTCAGAGGTCAGGGAAACACACGTATGAAAATATCACTAAGATAATAAAAAAATTGTTTTACTTTTAGTTTAAGTTTAAAAAGATTTTAAAAGATACAAATATAAACTGAAAGAAATTAAGCAAATTTTATGTTAAATTTGATTGGTTGTATTTTTAAAATTAGATATTTCCTAGTTTTTTTCACTGAAGAGAGAAATGAGACACACCATGAGAAAAAAAATTTTCTTAAGCACACACACAAAAAAACAATTTCAATATGAAATATCACACCAAATGGGACAGCCCTGTTGTGGGAATTTGATCACGTTAGCCAATGGTATTGGGATGACAAGCCCTAGGGTGTGGTCTTGTCTGTGCATGACTAGATAAGAACTGAGGGGTCACTCGCTGTCTTGGATGGTGGGACCTGGAGCAAGTGGTGGAGAAGCATGGCTGGCATTGGTTCCCACCACCCCTGGGCAGAACAGCAGGACAACAGCGGGTTTGCAGCAGCGTCTCCTTTGTTCTGTGTCATGACGGTATCTTAATGATTTCATTCCCTGATAAAATTCTCCGAGCCCTTTGCATCAGCTTCCATTCCACAGCCCAGTCCAAAGCAGGTCATTAATAAACAACATATATCTCGATTACAGCTCAGTGGTAGAGGGTTTGTCTGGTGTGGATGAAGATCAAGACTTCACCACCAGAACCACAGAGCCAAACGGCATTGACAAAGAAATATCCTCTTAGAAATAATAATAATAATAGTAATGAGTGTGAAGATTAGGCTGCATGCAAAACCCAAGCATATTCTAATATGAGCCCCAGCTAAAATGACCTGAGAAGCACAAAAGCAGAGGGGTGAATTAAAATAGGCACAGAGACTAAAGCAAGACTCCAGATAAGGCTGAGTTCAACCTCACCCAGCAGTAAACAAGAAAGCAAGTAGTGCTTAGTGACTACAGAAGGTACAGTCTACGCTGGAAACTTGTCAAAAATCTCTGTGCAACCAATAACAAAACTACAAGGCAAAACCAACAGACACTGCGGAGAACAAATGTGATGAAATCCCCATAGTTGACAATTTCTAGGATTATAATTGATCAAGGAAAAAATACAAATGATAAGTGGCAAAATTAAATTGTAGACCAAATAGAAATAAACAGTCAGAAACACAATAAAAATAAGCAAAACTATTCCCATCATTTGAAAAAGCAGTAGTGGAATTCAGCAGGAAAGAAAAACAGGCAGAGCTCACCAGAAGGCAGCAAGCTTAAGAGGCTCACACTAGAATACCATCGCCGTACTGAAGACACAGACACAAAACCACAAAGCCCCACAGTTGCTGCAGAGTCTCACAAAACACACAGCCCAAACACACAATCTAAACCAAGCAGACAAATAGATGCTTTCTAAATCTGATGAACATGGCCTCATGTAGAAGCCTTTGTATGACTAGCAAAGACTACAAGCACAGGAAGACATGTTCTGGGGATAAGCGTCCCCAGAGAAGAGACACCTGTGACCTAACGCCCAGTTCTGGGACCTTTCCTACTTTCTCTAGGATTTAAGAAATGGAGGAAACATTCACAATGACAAACACATGGTGAAACACCCAGTGCCCTACAAAAGGAACACACTTGAATTAACTAGGAAATCTAGATGAGCCAACATCCATAACAGTAAAGGTGCAAGGTGGCAGGTGCAGGTATCTAGTCCCCACTTATCTGAAGAGTGTTCCCTTGAACAATACCTCTCCAAGGGTATATAGTAAGGAAGAGAAATCCTGGGGTACTGCAGCATGGGATAGAAACAAAACCTAATGAAAATTCAACCAGTCCTCAAATCCAGATGCTAAAAAAATTATGTCTCTCTTCTTAAGATCTCCCTTTAGAGAAAATAAATATGAAATGTGCAAATTGCCCCAGATAAATATTTTCTTGCTCTATGGTATGTAAAGGATTGTTTTGATACTTTCAAAAGCATAAGCCACCAGAGTCTGAACCAATAACCAGGGAGCCAAATGGGACCTACCTAGGCCCTCTGCATATATGTGGCTTGGTCTATATGTAGACTTCCGGCAACAAAGCAAGGGCTGTCTCCAGTGCTTTGACTGGCTCTTGGAAACCTATTCCTTATGCTGGACTGCCTTGCCCAGCCCGGAATACAGGGGGAAGTGCTCAGCCTTACGGCAGTTTGATACACCGCCATGCTTTGCTGAAGCCCACGGGAGGCCTAGCCCTTTCTGAGTAGTTAGGAAGGAGGAGGAATGAGAGGGAGAAGGGAAGGAAGACGGCGGTCGGGATGTATAATAAATTAATCTTTTAGAGTATAATCCACATTGACCTAGACATCCAGAACACAATCTAGAAGGTACAAGAGTAACAGCTGCAGCTCGCTCTAAGGAAGACAGAGACAAGACAAGAGTTTACACACAAAAGTCAAGATACTTTATCCAAAGAAAGCACTCCAATATTTGAAACAAAAGGTCAAAAAGACTCAGTTTTGGAAAAATGCCATTAAACCAAGGCAAATATGCATCCAAGGACAGACAGATTGGGAGACAGAGCCCTGTGGGTTCTGAACACAGAGACCAAGGAGGGCCCTGAAACAGCATTATCACACACAGATAAAAAGCCTGATGCCTGCAGAAATCAATACTGTGAAGAACAAAGAGAGAAACTGTTCTATCCCAAGTGCTTGAAGCAATAGCAAACCAATTGGGCAGCCTTTGCTTGGACCTTTGTTGAGCAGACAGGCTTGAGATCACATCTGGTGGCAGCTAGGAAATGTGGAGTGTTCCTGAGGTCTGCCCTCCTGCATGGAGGCTGAATCCAGGCCAAGTGTGTGACACGTGCCTGTAATGCCAGCTGTGGTGAGGCAGAGGCAGCTCATCTCTGGGAGTTTGAGGGAAACTCTGTGAGGGGATGGGGGTGGGGTGGGGGTGGGGGCAAGGAGGTGGAGTTAAAAAGGAAACTAGATGCAGGGGCCCAGAGCTGGGAGGCTGGAGCCAGAGTTTCAAGGCTTTGCTGCTGTGTACACACTGGTGGGCTTCATTCTGAAGCCACCATCACACATCAAGGCACTGTTAAACCAACTCTCGTCCCTACTCCATGCTGTGTTAGGACGTCCTAAGTCACCTCAGTGAGGTCCGAGAGGACAAGAACAGGATTCCAGGATGAGACCCCCTAGCCCTGCCCACTCTGATTTTCACTGGGTATGAAGTGAACCTGGCTGACTTAAAGTGAACAATACTAGGCTAATTTACATGGAACTTCAAGCTCACTTGATGCTGCAAGAGCTTAGTGGCAAACAAACCAAGGCAGGTGACTTAAAGGCTGTACATTCTCTGAACAATCCTAACTAATAAAGAGTGAGAAGCTAGCTGACAGAGACTTACTCAGTGACTTCCCAGGGTACAGTTTGGCTTGGGGGTAACCAGGGATCATCTTCTCGTCTCTAGCTCTAAGATTCTCAAGTTCATGTTTGATAATGAATTGACACTCAGCCATTGTGAGGAAGTTGTCATTGTTATCTGAAATACAACAAAACTTTCTGGTTACTTTCTTAGTGGCAATATAAAATTAATAATGTTCAAATTATTATTCTCGTGGTTACAGAAATTCCATGAGCATAAACAACCTATGAGCTGCCAAACCATAAGACTGGAAAGTTAACAGACAAAGAAAAGACATTTAGAGATGAGGGACCAGAATGAGCTCTGACGTCTAATCCAGCCTTCAGTCGTTTCAAAGCTTCTCTCCACTAAAAGCCCATTAGTACACACTGCCCTGGCTTCCTTAGAGTCAGAGCAGAGGCTGCACTCTTTGAATTGTAGAACGTTTTAATGGAGGAGGTATGGGGTGAGGTGATGCTGTGTAAGCTTGCACACTCTTGAACTGTACCAATGTCTCTAACTCAGATGAACAAGCTGACTTAACTGGGAAAACCCCCACCATTGCTCTCATTCCCTCCTGGAAACAAGCATCATGGAGAATAAAGTCTGAAAGAAAACAGCAGTTCTAACAGATAAATCTTTTTATTGAGGAAAATATTATCCAGATCATCATATATCACAAAGGTGAAAAGTTTTACAGTGAGTTGGTATCAAGAGGCCTACGCTCATGTTCTAACTCTAACAGCTCTGCCAGGAGCCCATGCACTTGAAGCAAGTGTCCCTCCTTCAGAGAGCCTGAGGTCCTGATTCTCTCCAGAATATTCTCTTTGAGACAGCCTTTAAATGCCAGGACATGCCCATCATCCCACCACATCAGAAGGAGTCAGAAAACTCAAGATGTGGGGTTTCTAATACTGAACTCTTACATTTGTCCATGCATATTTATTACTAACAATAGAACAATATAGATGAGGCACACATTCTAACTTGTGTTCATCTACTCCAGGCAGGGTAAATTATGTCCCAAGGACTCAACAGAACTAGTCCATTCATTTACTTATGGTCAAGGGCTACTGTTAGGCTCCAAACAGCAGAACTGAGAAACTGAGTACAGACTAAGGCCCACAAAACATAGACATAGGTGCTGAGTAGATGGTGCTATATAGACCCTGATCTCATCAAACCTTTCCCTGCAGCAAACACTTTTGGGTAGAAAAAAACCATGGTGCTTACCGTGGAAACCTTTGAAGCTGTGGCGGGTTCCGTAGGTGAAGGCTCGCATGGCAGTGTCTGTACACTCTTTCACCAGCCCTACTGCTTCTGCCCCAAGTAACAGTCTGGCATTGGAGGCACCAACAAGGTATAAATTCTGGTTTTCTAAGGTTTCTTTCTCATACTTATTTAACAGTGGTCTAAACAGCAGCTGAGCACCTGCCAAACACAACATAGTGAAGTAAAGAACAAAACAGATACAAGCTTTTAAAAAACAAAAATTTGTAAAACTACAATGTTTCTACTTGGTATAAAAAAACAAAATTATATTAGTAATTTAAAGCTATTATCCAAGTAAAAAGAAATATAAGGAAGTTGGGCATACAAGTTAATGCTTGTGTTTGTGCATATGTGTACATATGTGTGCATGTGTGTGCACGTGAATACTTACATGCGTGGATGTGCAGGCCAGAGGTTAAGGTCCAGTGTCTTTCTCAATTGTCCTCCTTATTTTTTGAGACATGGTCTCTCACTGAACTGGACCACTGAACCAATCTTAGCTACATTGTCTGGCCAGCAGCTCCCAGGGATCCCCCTGGATCTGCAGCTCCTGTTCTAGGATTACAAAATTTCACCAATGTGCTTGGATGCAGGTTCAAGGGATAAAAAGAGGTCCTCGAACCATCTCCCCAGCCCCTACTGAGCTATCTTCCTATTTCCTGCAGAAACCATTTCTCTAGCCCCTACTAAAAGAAGCACTGAATTGGAGGGTGGGCTACAGGCCATTCCTCTGAGTAGAGCTGGGCTGTGTTCAAGGCTGTGTCTTGCACAAGTGTCACACTTTAACAAGGCTGCAGCTTCCTACACACGCTGCTCTGTGTGTCTTTCCCCAGTATACTTCTTACACCTTCAAGTCCCAGCTAAGTGTCATCTGCATAAACCGAAGCTGACCCTCTGAGTATGAAGAAGGCCTCTCTACTGGAGGAGACTTGGTGTAACCTCCAACAGGAACTACCTGCCACTGCTGCAGTGAAAAGTCAGAGGAGCCTCTCCGTACCCTGCCCTTTCTACTGTTAGCTAGGTGTGGCCAGAAACAGAAAAGATAAGAGATACACACTAGATACAGATTTAAAAAAAAAACCAAACATGTAAATGGTTTAGGGTATGTTTAAAATATACATTGGCTTGAGAGAGAAAATATAAAAGGAAAAAGGATAGAAAAAAGTCCTTAAAAAAGAAATAGAGTAAAAAGAAATAGTAATAAGCGACATAAAAATGGAAAATAAAAAAGTGTCTAAATACTGTATATTATTGTCTTGTCTTTGTTTATTGACTATAAATGAAGTAGTTAAAGCTGATAAAAGACATTTAATTATAAATGCTCCTGGATTAATCCAATCTATATATTTTGTAAATGAGTTGACATTAAAATTAAAATCCAAAGATATGCTGCTTTGGAGAAGAGGTTTTCTTTTTATTTCTACAAAAAATGAGAAGATGTGGATTTATTCCCAGTTAAAGAAAATAAGGTTTGATCAAGGAAGACCCCCCTGAAAAGTCTTCAGGGGAAATGGATGTCCCAGATGATTCAGAATTTCAGAGCACCTCTGTTGCAGTTTTCTCTGAGTTCTGCATTCAAAACTACTTCAAGAAGACTAGCTGAGATAACCCAGCCTTAAAGACTATTTCACTAAAGACTTTTCCATAATCCTAAATTTTTCTTTGGATCTCCATGGGATTGCCAACATTCAGCAGGAAGTAGCCTAGAGGACTATGCCGACATTCCTAAAAATGGATTATGGATGTTTGTGTTTGTTTACAAACAAAAGTTGTTATAGGTAATAGGATAAAAAAGATATTAGATTTTGGGTTCTTCTTGTTTTAAAAAGAGAAAAAGGGAAAATGTAGTAGGAGTATGCTGGTAATATAAATATTTGTCCCGCCCATAGACTTAATAAAAAGCTGATTAGCCAAAGGTAAGCAGGAGGTATGGGCGGGGCTACCAGGCTAAGAAAACTCAGGAACATCTCAGAGCAGACAGACACCAGACACAGATGCCAGAGTCACTGGAGCTGCCAGGAGATGCAGAGGAAATGCTGCTCTGAGAAAAGGTACTGAGCCACATGGCTGAACAAGATGGACTGAGTTCAAATGAAGGAGCTAGCAAGTCATATTCCTGGGCCCTAGGCCAATCAGCATAAAAATAATACAAGCATCTGTGTGTTTCTGTGGGACTGTGGGTCCAAACCTTGAGACCAGGTCCAGAAAGTCAGGGCCAGAACCATTTACAACAGGTGATATACTGTATATTTAAGCCTGGAATATCAGAGAGAGGAAACAGACCACACTCAATTCTCACCCAGCCAACTTCTCAGGCCAAACAGGGTAAATGCTGTCTTCAAGGGTCCTCAGCCTGATGGTCTCTTCTACAGAATATCTGAATGTCTGCTTCTCCTGCCTTATATATCTTACCGGCCTAGCTGTTTCACTTCAACTCTGTATCATAATCCTACTGTTAGAATTAAAGGTGTGAGCTACTACTGCTCAGCTGTTAGGCCTTGAATTTACAGAAATACAGAAAGGTGTCTGTATTCTGAGTGATGGGATTAAAGGTCACCACTCTCTGAGCTCCATGTCTTGACTGTGGATGATTCTGTTCTCTAATATTCCAGCCTGATTTTATTAAATATACAGTATATCACCACAATGGTGCTCAGCACATCATGTCTGATCACAGGAGAAATACTTATGACATGCCTACCATGCATGGGCCAAGCTAAGCTCCCTCTCATCACTGTCTTAGGTATGGCCTTTAGAAACACAAAGAAAGCCACTCACATGGCCCCTGATCTAGGGAGAATTTTCAGATCTCCTTTCAAGCCCCAGACAGGTAATACAGAGCCAAGAGATAGTGTGTAAAACACATTTGCCAACTCACATCAGTAACTCACCATGGCCAAGCTGATAAAGTAACTATTTCACTAACCTCCATCTTGCTTTTTAGCAATAATTCTGTTTTTGAGCCATTCTTTGGTTTCTTCTTTGACATCTGGGGCGAGTTCCATGACCACTAGAGGTGTGAAGGAGCTCTCACAAGTGTCCACAGTTGATAAAGTCACTCTCATCTTTGACAAACTTACTGAAAATTACAACGAAAAGCAAAAGCCAGTTATTCTAGGAAGAAAGCAATATGCTAGGCACTGCAGAAACTTTTGCTCAAACTATACAGGCTAAAAGTGAAACACCAAGTAAGAACAGAAACCAGGACTTCTACCTCCAGGACAGCCGATGAGGGGCTCACACAGACCCTTCTGCTGAGCAGACAATGCACACACGTGCACACACACGCAGACACATCCTCTCTATATATCTTATTCATTCATTCATTCATTCATTCATTCATTCATTTATGTATTTATAGAAAAGGTCTCACTACAATAGCCCTGGCTAGCTTGGAACCTGCTATGTAGATAACCCAGGTTAGCATCACACTCATAGAGATCTACATGCCTCTGTCTCCTGAAGGCTGGGATTAAAGGTGTGCACTATATGTTTATATACACACAATTGGAAAAAAGTCTGTCTGAATTTCACTATTAATGATGCAGTGAGAACAATGGCAGCCACAAAGAAAACAAAGTAGGCCTGTGTTTCCTGGGAGCAGCTGTCAAACTAGGTTAAGGACACATAGAGAGGTAAGCAGGGCTTTTGTCAGCAAGGGAAGCCTCACTTTACTGTCCTTACTGGGGGGGAGGGGTTAGCCTAAGTATCTAGTCACCTAATTCTACTAAATCCTACTAATAGATTCATAGTTTATTACTTTTTCCTTTTTGGTTTTAATAAATGTACATGTGTGTGGTGTATTAATGTAGGTCTTTGTACTCTTCCGAGTTATAGGTGTTTGTGGAGCCCCCAATTTGTTACATTGTAGATGCTGGGTTCTAACATTTAACTTAGCAAAATTAAATGTTTCAAAGCTAAGATAACAAAATCTGATAAAGAGATGGCTCAGAGGTAAAGAGCACCGGCTCCTCTTTCAAAGGTTCTGAGTTCAATTCCTAGCAACGACATAGTGGTTCACCATAATTTGTAATGAGATCTGGTGCCCTCTTCTGGCATGCAGGCAAACATGCGGACAGAACACTATCCATAATAAATAAATATTTTTTAAAGATAACAAAAGCTACCGGGGGGGGGGGGGGGTGCGGGGGAGCCAAAACAAACAAACAAAAACCCAAATCAAAAATCTACTCAGTATCCACAAAACAATCTTGATCAGGGTTTCCACTCTCCAGCGAGCAGTACAGAGAAGCTGAATCAAAATCAGGGGCCTCCAGGTGGGCCCCTGGCCTTCTCTTGAAGTTTTTATTACAAGCTAGGGACAGAGAAGCAATGTTAAATGTGCCGAGTAATTCTCATCGCCTTTAGCAGAGGCTGCACGGGGCTGTTAGCATAATGTCTTTGAATGTACCAAACTAGGAAAAGGGGAAGTTCTGCCTGAGGCTTTCCCTGGGCAGAAGGAAGAATTCATTTCAGGGGAGTAAACAAAGGTCTGAGGGCCAGAGGTCACACAGCAGGATCTGGTATAGACTGACCAACCTTTCTCCCTGCCCTGAAAATAGTGCAGGCTTCATTTGGGTCTGGCCTATAACAGGCTTTTAAAATCAATATAGGGTTTAAATTATACACTCTCTCCCACTAGGGCTGCCATCTCCATCTATGTCCAAACATTAACTTACCAAAACAATGTCTTGGATTTTTGTTTGTTTTATTTTGTTTTCCACCACAAGGTTTCTCTGTGTGGCCTTGGCTGTTCTAGAACTCGATTTGTAGACCAGGCTGGCCTTGAACTCACAGAGATCCACCTGCCTCTGCTTCCCAAGTACTAGGATTAAAGAATGGCATGCACCACCATTGCCAGCTAACAGTGTCTTGGAAACACATATTTTAAATGTCAACTTGTCACAACTTAGAAGCTCTTTAGAGAAGAGTCTCAATTGAGGAAGTGTCTGCATAGCTTGGCTGCAGCAATGGTTGTGGGAGATCCAGCTCAGTGTGGATGGCATCTGGGCTCAGCCATGAAATGTACAAGAGTGAAAAAAGCTAGCTGATTTTAAGCAGCGAGCAGGCATCATGAACACATTTTTAGTCTGTGCTCTTGGCTATGCATGTCATGTGATCAGCTAGCTAGCTATCACATGCTCCTGCTTCTATGTCCCCTAAATTGCTTTAGTCAGGGTGTTTTATCCCAGCAGCAGAAAAAAGTTAGAACCCTGTATCTCCAGAGGCACCCAAACGCTAAGTGAAGATTAACGGACACCAAATGCCATCATTGCACTAAGTCCTTTCATCCAAGTCTGGATCTGCTCGACTTCTACAATCAGGTGTGTCAGGAATGGTTTAGACCAAGAAGCTAAGTTCTATCAGCTAGTGCTTCCAAATGGCTATAAACGGTGGCTGGGCAGAACCTTCCAACTGGGGTGAAAACTTTGGGAAAAGAGCAAGGTGTGTAGAGTGTGTGGACATGCATCAATGATCAGTGCAACTAAACATTCTACATTGTCTGGTGTGGCAAATAGTCAACCTTATTCATAATTACCAGGTCATAAAACAATCTTGCTGGGAAAACCACAGCAGGTTTCTCTTCAGAGGAGGTATAGGAGAACTCCTAGAAACCCATTATAAACATTCTTACTTAAGAGACTTTGTGCCATTCATTATCCAAGGCAGACCCTTAACAGTATTGGCAACATATGGCAGGCAAGTCAACACCTGCAGAGTTCCTATAAATTAATGGAGACAAACCACCAAACACAAACACTTAACTCTCAAGAATACCAACCACATCTGAGAAGATGTTCAAGGTCACTAATAAACAAATAAAAATTAACAAGAGATAGCCCCATCTCCAATTTGCCAAAGCTGGAAGATGGGAAGAACTAACCCAGCTTGTGTAAGCTCATGGAAATCAGCATTTTCACACACCATGCTCAGACTTTGTAACTTACCATCTTCCGGAAGGCAAACCAGCAGTAAAAAATATAAATGTCTACACATTAACATCACAATATTATTTCTATTAATTTACCCCAAGAAGATAATTAACAAAATGTATCTAAATGTTCATTACTACTATATTAACAAAATTTGTCTCTAAAGGATCTTTAAAACTAAATGTGAATATAAAAGTCAATACATATTTTATTGCATTTATTTGTGTACTTATGCAAAGAAACAACAACAAAAAGTAACAACTTACTATCCAAACAGACTATATACTACGTTGTATAACAGGACCATTCGCAATAGGAAACAGATCCAACCTTTCCATGCCTCTTCCCTTTTCAGCTGAGGATGAAGAAGTTTAGAGTCTAAGGATTCCTAGAGACCGGCCTGAGGAGTTGACTGGGTGAGAAGTAGCTGTGGTTTGTTTCTCTATCTTTCTGATATTTCTGTATCTCTGATATCTCCCCAATATCTTGCTCCAGGTTTTTATTATAATACCAAATAAAATTTGTGCAATAGTGGTACATGCCTTTAATCCCAGCACTCAGGAGGTAGAGGCAGGTGGATCTCTAGAGTTTCAGGACAGCCTGGTCTATGGAGTGAGCCCCAAGGCTGTTACACAGAGAAACCCTGTCTTAGAAGACAAAAAACAAAACAAAACAAAAAGTCAGGTGCAAGCATGAGTATCAGTAACCCTAGAGCTGTGCAAGAATGGAGACTAGGATCTCTGGAGCTTGTTGGTCACCCTCCTAATTTCAGTGAGGGACCTGTCTCAAAGTAATACAGCAGAAAAGGATAAAATCTGAACGTGTGCAGAAATGCAAACCTACCATACATGTGCACAGGCGTGTACACACACACACACACACACACACACACACACACACACACACACACACACACGCACACTCTTAGTTCTATCACAAGTGCTAGAATTGCCTAGGCTCCACTGCAGTGGAGAGCAGGTGCAATAGCCTTAACCTAGAGGCGTGGCCTCTTAGCAAGCATAGATCTGGAAATCACCTATGATCAGATGGAGGACCTGATCTCATCTGCTGAGTTTCAGCACATGGACCAGTCCAGCCTTCCAGGGCGAACAGGAAGCAGAAGAGAAAGCTTGCGTACATGCACTTTGTAAGCTGCCTTCAGCCACACCTCAATTCTGCAGCCTCCATGGTCAAAGGTAAATTCAAGATCTGTGCTAGCCAAGAGGCCATGCCTCTAGGCCAAGGAGATGGTCTCCACTACGTTCCACTGTGAGTAATACAACCAGGAGAGAAGGGAAGGAAAGCAGGCAGGCCATGGTGCTTGCAATCCTGTACCTATGCTCAGCCACACAACTGTGCCATCCATTGAGCTGCAGTGTATCAGGAGAATGGTTTCCTATAGAGCACACCCACTCTTCCACCACCTACCCCCCTCTCTTCCCTTTCCCCACATCCCATCTGGGAGTGCCCCCTGCTCCAGGAATTTATGTTCCCAATCTGCAAGAGCACTAGTATGTCCTCTCCTGACCCCCGTCTTCACATAATGATACCTCTTCTGTGGCTCTGTCTGGAGGATCCCCATACCCTTCTGTGCTCTGCAGGCAGTGGGGATATGGGTATTATAGACGTGTACATTGTAGTAACTGCCAGTAGGATGCTGGTCTGCTCCACCTTGACCACTGGCAGCCCTGACAGCTTGAATAAGGGGTGTGTAGTGAAAAGTTCTGTGACTTTCACCAAGGATCCTAATGGGCATTTGCTCCACCGTTACTATAGAGGAAAAAGAAAGGTGGAGCCAAAATACCAGAGGGAACATGAAGCTTTAGTATGTAGCAGCATGGCTGTGGCAGGAGCAATCTAAAGAGAACCCATGACTCAACAGACCAACCTCCCAGCCACTGGAGGATAGGATGGTTTCCCTTCTGTGTTCAGATTCCCCCTTGGTCAAGACTGCTGGCCAAGGCAACAATTGTGGCCAGACAGCTGAGCACCCAGGGTCTCAGTGACCCTGCACAAGCTCCAGAAAGCTGTGCTTCACTATGGTCTCTTTCAAGGTGTGTTCAATTACCAAAGGAGCACAGACACCTACTTGACAAATGGATACACCTGGTTTTCACTGTAGCCACGAGATCTTTCTGAATTGTGCTTAAAATGTGGAAAAAGTGAGTTCACTGTAAGGGAGTGAGGTGTGTGGAGGCAGTGAGGCGATCCTATTCAAGACTAAGAATAAGGGCACTGTGTTCTGGGGATTATGCTCTTCGTGATTTTAGGTTAGTCAATGGAACTGTCACAAATGCCAAAGTTACAAAGAAAACCATGCACAAGAGTGTCTTTATGACCCATTTTATTAAGCTAGGGTTGGTGGCACAGATCTGTGGTCCCAGAACTCTAGAGGCTAAAGCAGGAGGGTGAAAGTATGAGGCCAGCCTGAGCCACAGAGACTTCTAGAACAGTCTGTGTTACAGAGTGAGACCCTGTTCCAAACAGACACACACGAGGCATGTACACACACACACCACCCTATTTCAGACTCGGGAGAATCAGGAGAGAAATGTCTGTGTGAGAGGACAATGATGCATCTCTGAGCATGCTGGGAATGAGGAGGGGGCCTAAGGAAGAAAGGCTGCAATTTTAATCGCCAGGGCTGGAGTGTATCTGAAGAAAAGAGGTGGCATTTGGCACACTGCTTTTAAAGGAATTCTTGTAATCCCTACCTTAATAAAGACGTTAAGATGTAATAGCATGAATTTGGGTTGTAAGAAAAGAAGACTCAGAGCCAAATATTGGGGGAAGGTTGAGATATCAGAGAGAGGAAGCACCACAGTCAATTCTCACCCAGCTGTCTTGCAACTTCCTCAGCTTCACACCTGGTCCCTTCTGCCAGTCGCTTCTGTGTCTGCCTGGTTTCTACAGCCCTTGTATACCCTATCCCATCCAGGTTAGGATTAAAGGCATGTAGTCTTGAACTCACATAAACAGAAGAAGTTCTGTATCTGGGAGTTGTGGGATAAAGGGTGTAGGTCACCACTCCCAGCTTTCCCTGTGCTGGAATTAAAGGTGTATGCGACTGACTCAGCTGTTTATCCTTGTATTCAAGGATCAAGGATTTCCAGAGCTGTCTGCCTAGGATTTGACTGTGTGGTCTCTCTGATATCCCAGAATTTATTAAATAGCTAACAAATATCAACATTAAGACACTTGGATTACCTGATCAGTCTTTCTATTCTGTAACATGGTGATGACTTGGAATTGATACCTGAGTGTAATTAAAGCTGTACTGGTATGGCTGGGGAGATGACTCAGTCAGTAAATTATTTGCCATTGCATGCATGAGGACCTGAGTTCAATCACCAGAACCCACATTAAAATGCTGGACATGGAAGGATAAGCTTGTAATCCTAATGCTGGGAGGTAGAGAGAGGTGAGGCCTTAGGGACTCCCTAGTCAGCTAGCCTAGCCTAATTTATGACTTCTGGACCAGCAAGGGACCCTGACTTAAAAAACAAGGAAAAGAGTAACTGAAGAAGACACCTGAAGTTGACTTCTGGTCTTCAGACATACACACAAAACAAGGGTACCCTTTTAGTGTGTAATTTCCTCAAATAACAGCTGTGTGCACAGGAAAGAAAGATAAGCATCCTTTCTAAGACACAGCATTCAGGAGATGAATTTAAGAAAGGTTGTTGACTTCCTAGCAGGCCTGCTCTTCTGCGCAGCTCTATCCTGGTCATCTTGTCTGGGAGGATGCCTTTGCTAGAAGCTAAGAACATACCACAGCTAGACACAGCACTGGAGTGGCTGGGAGACTGCTGACTCTGACTAAGGTCTCTAAGTCACTAATAGGTATCAGTGTTGGTTTACATGTCCTGGAATTGTACATACAAGGAGTTAGCATTGGGAAAGGTGCCACATGAGAACTTGATATTTTTGCATTTTTTTAAAAAATCCAAATCATTTCAAAATAAAAACCATTTAAGATATCTTCCCCCCAAATCCCTTATTTTCCCCTTTCCAACAAGTACATATAAAAACTCCCAAGCATTCAAACAATAGCTTCAGTTCACATATAACACTCTCAGGTTTCCACTCTCAGGTAAGTACCATGACCAAAGCAACTTGGGGTGGAAAGGGTTTGATTGGCTTCCATCATCAGGGAAGACAAGGCGGGAAGGAACTCAAGGCAGGAACCAAAGTAGGGGCCATGGAGGATACTGCTTTTTTACTTGGCCAGACTGCTTTCTTATACAAGCCAGGGCCATCTGCCTAGAGATGGCTCCTCCCCTAGTGGGCTGGGCCCTCCTTCCATTAATCATTAATTGAGAAAATGCCCACACACACTTGCATACATGATGGAGGCATTTTCAGATGAGGATAGCTGTATCAAGTTGAAATCAACAATCACAAAACAAAACAAACAGCAACAACTAAAAAACAACAACCAGGTCAACTCAGCATTCCAAGCTTCCAAAAGCAAAGGTGTTACTGTGTGTAAAAGCAGAAAGGCATACAGATAATGTATGAATATATTGGTAAGGAATTGGCTTACAGTTGCATAGATGGCATTTAAACACTTAGCAGATATGACTGCCCTGATCTGCCCCAATTCTTCACTTCCAAGCATGTATAAACACTAGCTGAAATACTAACACTATTTTTAAAATGAATAATTTCAGTGTGAATTTTTAGTGATTAAGAAAAGCATTAAGTGAGAAAAGGTTGAAGTGGAAGAATTACAAATTAATATTGGAATCATACCTCATTATGTAATACATGTATTTATATACACAAAAATTGGTTTGGTGAGATGGCACAATGCCGGTGCTGGTGATGGTAGCAAAGTACTTGACATGCAAACCTGACTGAGTTCTACCGCCAGAACTCACATAAAGATAGGAGAGAATTGGCTCCCAAAATCTGACCTCTGACCCCTACACACATTCCATGGCATATTCATACACACACACAATAATAAAAACTTTTAAATATACAAATTAGGAAGAAAGTCATCAAAATGTTAGGTCATACAATTCAGAGCATTTCTATAGAGCGCTTCTACAGGGCATTTATATTTTCAACTTTATCCTCTTTTTTGTGTTCCAACTTTCCTAGTTCTCCTCTTGACACACCAACACTTATGCTACCGTTTACCCAAACACATACACAAACTCACAAACACATGCTCACACTACACTCACCAGGTCTTGTCTGTGCCTGTCCGTCATTCTGGATCTCTCATTTCTCTTTAAGAGGACCTAAATTTGGACCCCCAAAACGCACCTTAAACCAGGCAGTGGAGCGCTGCTGTAATCCCAACTCTTAAGGTGAGATGCTGTAAGGCTGAATAGCCTAATCCTAGAGCAGACAGCACACAAACAAAAGACACTGCCTTAAACAAGGAGGAAGGCAAGGGCCAGCACCACCCATGGTCCTCTAACCTCCACAAGCCTCTGTGGTATCCTCATGTGTAGTCACAAGTGAACATGAACGACACACACACACACACACACACACACACATATACACGCAACGTTAAAAAAAATAAAAAAAAAAAAAACTATATGTCTGGTAAAGTCAGAGCATGTTCGTCTATGTGAGTACCCTCAGTTGGGTTGTTCAAACCAAGCAGAGAACAGACCCCTCAGCGAACATCTCAGTTTCTCTTGGTTGACACAGTTTCCATCCATGGCTGCATTTAAAAATGAAGACGAAGAAGCCCTTGGAAACATCTAGTCCTCTAAGGTTAGTGTGACTTTAAATAAAAACCAGGCAACTCACAGTGTACTTGAAACTTTTAAAACCCACAGGATTCAATTACACGCCCAGGGGTTAAAGGAATTAGACACAACTCAGTTGGGAGTGGGAATGAACTTGAGTACTTAGGTCAGTCTACGTACTGCCGCAGGTATGGTAAGAGACAGGGTTTTCAGGTGGTCGTCCTGCCGGGACAGGACTCTACCCTGCGACACCTAGGACGGAAAGCGCACAATGGGACCATCAGAAATTGGGAACCGCAACCCCAGAAGGATCAGGAAGGCGCCACTCATATCTGCCAGGGTCCCGGGCATCCTCCCCAAGTGTCAATCCCAGGACCCCAGGCGCCAATCGGAACCGGCCCCGCCCCAGGCCTGCGCCAGCCCAAAGCCCGCCGACATCCCCCTGCCTCCGCTGGCCCTCACCGTTGCAGAGCTCCAGCCCTGCCCAGCGCGGACGCGTCTCTCTTCCCGGTGGGGGGAATCTGGGGCAGACCCACTTCACCGACTGCTCCCCTCCCCACTCACCCGCCGCCCACGCAGCGTCTTGGGGGCGGACGGAGCCGGGAGAACCAGGCCCTCGGCGCAGAGGCGGGGCAGACTGGATACGCGACCTGGGCGGGGCGCTTTAGGCCTCCAGGAGGCGTCAACGACCGGGAGAGGCGGGGCCTTCCGGCTGTCACTCTGCCGGGGTAGGCAGGACTACAGTAAAAGGGGCGGTGCCTTGGTAGTTGTAAATCGGGAGGCAGAGGGGCGGAGGCGTGCAGGGCAAAACCTCACTGGCTGTCGCTGGGGAGGGGGCGGGTCCTCGGCGGAATGGGCGGGGCCTCGAGGGCTGCACTTTGTGGGACGGAGCAGAGCTCAATGGGAGGGGCCTAAGCAGCTGTCACTGGCGAGCTGGGGATAGACCGCAGCGCTGGGATAGAGGCGGAGCCGCGGCGAATGGGGCGGAGCCTCTCGTGGGGAGGGACCCGGCCTGTGGTCATTCGAACAAGGCAGAGGTGGAGCCTCGGCCGGACAGGTGAGGTCTCACTGTCTGTCACTTTGTTGGGATTGGGGTGCGGACTTGGTGGGAATGAAAGGCTTCCTAACATCATCGTTTCCTTAATCTCTTAGACCAGAGTCCAGTGTGAGCACAAACTATAGCTGTTACAGGTGATGAGAAGCTCAGATCCGATTTATAGCTGAAACCTCACTTTCAGGGATCCAGGGGTTCCCCAACCCCTTGAGCTTCCTGGAACTCCCAGACACCCTTCCATCTATACTCTCCCGCCTCTGCCCTCCACTCCCTTCCTGTTTCTGCCCCAGGCTAAGAAAGGTTGACTTCCTTGCTTCTCGCTGAGGCTAGACAAAGCTGTATTCTTGAGGTGGGGACGAGGCCTCCACCCTCACCCCTCCCTGTTGGAGACTGTTTCCCCAGCCCCCATTTCTGTTCCTGGCTGTGTTTCAGCAGGGTTCTGAAGCTCCTTTCTGAAAACCAAGGCAAATAGGTCACAAACTTGAACAGTTAGAGCCAATTGATGACTCAATAGACTTGTGGATCAGGGTTCCTATTTTCTTGCCCCCTTGTATATGACCATCTTTTGGTATGTGATTGGAGATACTCAAAAAACTCGTTTGAATGGAATATTTTTTTAAATCCTTTTTGCTCTGACAATCTTTATGCTGGAGGTTGAATCCAGGGCCTTGTGTGTGCTGGGAAGAGTGTTTGTGACCATGGCAAAGGTTACAGTTGCTTGGGAAGAAAAACATTAAGGAATGACCTCCATCTGACAGGCCTATAGGCATGTCTGTGGGCCATTTTCTTGATGCTGCGGGAGGACCCAGCCCACTATGGGTGCTACTATCCTAAGCAGTGGGTCCTGGCAGTTAAGAAAGCAAAGAGAGTGTTATGCCCAAAGTCGCGACTCTGGAGAGACCACCAGAGACAAGGAGGTAACAGAATGCAAATGTAAGGTTTATTGATAGAGACGAGCTAGCTCGTGAACCACTCCAGATGTCCCTTACACCAGAATCATGCAGGAGGGTTGATTAGGGCCGCGGGGTGGGGGGGGCGCTTTTATAGCCCAAGCTGTGCATTGGGTTCAGGTGAGGATAATGAATGGTACGAGTCATTAGCTAATTGGCTCATGCTAGGGGCTTTCGAGACTAGGGTAGGGAGACTAGGGTGGGGGTGCCCGGTAACAACGTGTCAGGCTTTTGATTGGTTAGTACCAAGGTGAAAATCATTTTTATTATTATTATTTCTTCCTGTCATGTTTTGTGCAGGGTCCCATAGCTCATCCTTGGGGTATGGTCAAACTGTCCTGGTTCTGTGCCCTGGAATGTCTCCTATAGAGGGGGAAAGCCCACCATCAACCCTGGAACATGCAGCTGGCCCAGGAATGATGGTGGTGTATTTTGATTAGAGCATTTGGTGATGGTGGTCAGATAGCAGGGCCAGGTGCTATGGATTCTACAGTTGGAACTTAGGTCATGCTGCCCCTCTTTGAACAGCAGTTTCTAGCTATGGTCTCTGGGAACTGGGTGAGAGACTCTTTCTCAGGGCTCTGTCTGCTTTAGTTCTGCATAGTTCTCTACAATGGAAGACTCCTTTTAGTCCTGGACCCCACCTGGATCATCCAGGTGTCCAGCCCATTCTCTCCTAGAACTGGGCAAGCCCCTGCCAGGAATGTGGAACTGAACTCTATTTTATCTCTATGGCTACTAGAATACAAAATGGCATTTCTTGAGCTAAGTTTACTCTCTTCAAGAGGAGTAAGCAGTGTTCTATGGTCTCGGAGCTTCACGTCTTCTCTAGGATCCTGACTTCCCTTGATGAACTGTAAGCCAAATAAATCCTTTCCTTCCCAGGTTAATTTTGGTCCATGTTTTATTGAAGCAGTCTAGGACAGGCATGAACTCTAGTTATAACCTAATTATCTTTTGCTACATAACAAACCACCACCCAGAATTAGGCCCCTTCAACACCCCTTTCAAAGCTCCATTCTCTGTAGCTTCCAAGAACTCCCCTTCCCAGGTGTTCCTCTACCGTGGTTCTCAACCTGTGGGTCACCAACTCTTTGGGGGTCAAACAACCCTTTCACAGGATGGCCTTAAGACAACAGGAAAACAGATATTTACATTATGACTCATAACAGCAAAATTAGTTATAAAATAGGAATGAAATAACTTTATAGTGAGGGTCACTGTAAGGAAGGGTGGCCCCTCAGGGTTGCTGTTGGACACACCCAGACCAATTTTTCAGTATGGGGGCAAGAGAGGGAGGGTGGGTGGTGGGTTTTAAGGGGTGGTTTCAAAAGTGACATCAGACACACACTAACAGCTCCACACTAGAATCCATTCAGGAGAGTTGCTGGGCCAGTACAAGGGCAGAGAAGCAGAAGAGAGAAAGAGACTTTCACATAAAGCAGCTCCTTTTAAGAGTAGGGGTGGACACGGATTTACATAGCCACGCCCAGGGGCGTGTCCTCCGTATGCAGCACGTTCTGCCGGAGCCCCTCCCTCCATGGTGGGTTTACCACATGTCGTGCCAGGAATCCTTACAGTGGTGGGGGGGGCGGTGTGCAAAAGCAGACAGCAAGCAGCAGCAAGCAGGTGTTTCTGCAGAAGTGGATTTTTAAGGAAAAAAGGGGTGAATCTGTGCTAGAGTGAGTTGGTAAGTCTTTATTAGACATATTAGCCAAATAATGAATTTTGATTTTTGGACCTTGGTGTTTAGTTTCAGGAATGAGTCAGTAGCCAAATAAAAGAGTATACCTTTAGAAATGTAATCTAACAGTTTTTATCAAGGAGAAAAAGAACAAAACCTGTCAGTGTCACACCTGCCGTGCTGAGGCGCCGTATTAAAGTCGAGCGTTAGAGAGGCCGGAAACCTCTGCTGTAGAAGGACAGTTTCTCCTCTTCCTGTCCTAGGTGACCAGGCTAATCTCAGAAAGGAAAACCGTGAGTCATTCCCACAGGCCTTCCGCATGTTCACAGTGACCTTGTCTCCTTCGTTGTGGTTCGGTGTTAGGGTTTCTCTGACTTGTTTTCTGATCATCTCTGATTTGTAATTCCCCTTTTGGCCAGTCTTCAGATCAAAGCTGGCAGGTAGGAGAAAGGAAGGAAAAAACAAAACAATAAAAGTTGAGGAATCTTATCACCCACACTTCTGAGTCCCCTGTCCTACCTGCTATTGTTTACTTCATTACTTGTGTATTTTGCCAGATGTTTTAGCAATAAGACACAGGCTGTAGCAGGCTTCCTTTAGTTTGTTAAGAAATGAGAACTATCAATCCAAGTGAAGAATGTTTTAAGGGCTGTGGGGATGCCCTAGCTGGTAGTGCTTGCCACACACATGAAGATTTGAGTTCAATCCCTTCACTCGAGAAAAGCTGGGAGTAGCAGCACATGTGTGTAATCTCAGCACAGGGAAGGCAGACCCAGGAGGACCCTGAGCCTTGCTAGCGGCCAATCTAGCCAAATCAGGAAATACCAGGTTCACTGATGTTGACACCTAACCTACAGAAGCATACACACAAACACAAGTGCACAGACAGGGGTGCACACACATGTGTACGTGCTCATAAAAATATAGAATGAAAAATTGAAACAATGTTTCAAGTTGCCTTTGTTTTATTCCAAATTAATAACATCCACTAATATGGAGACATTTGTGTTTCATTTTTTATTCTGTACACTGTGCCTAATTTTCTTCTTAATTATGGAAATTCTTATAGAAGAATAAAAAGTCCTTATTCCTAAATACAGGCTTTTCTGATCTCCTGTCTTCTGAATTTCCTTGTGCTGACAGACCAATTGGTTTTTGTTTCTTCTGTGTGCAGATGCTCTCCATTTCTAACTAGCCAATCTTATCACTGTTACATTCACTTACAAAGGCCTTTGGCTCGTGTGTGTGTGTGCGCGCGCGCACCATTCTTTCCTCCAAGCTCTTTAACTTGGAATGTCTGTCCATCAGCTTCTCTGAAATCAGCAACTGTGAGCACACCTCTCCACCACCAGCCTGCCCACTGAACCACCCCTTTGCAGTCTGTGTGGTATAAGTTTCACCTTGCGAAGCCAAAAGTGGTATTTGCTCTTCTCTTTCTCAGTGTGCTTATTCCTTCTGGATGGTTTCTAAGAAAAATGAGAAAAAAATGTCTAATATCCATTCTTCTCAAACTGCCAATTCCAGTTCTGTAAGTTGGGGTTTTACTAGCAAAAACTGAGGCAGAAATCCTTGCCTTTAAAAAGGTTTTATACTTGACATACACATTCTAATACATTTTCCCCCAAGAGTTATTTTAAAACATTTTCATTGTATAAGAATGATTCACTAAATAGCCTCTGGCTGTCTCCAGCCCAGTAACTCAGATTCTACATAACTCTCAGCTTGTCTCTATCCTCAGAGGGAGCCCTTGATTTATTTCAGCAACAGAAAATGTCTCAAAGAAATTCTCAAAACTGAGACTGCCTCTTCCTCCTGTGCAGCACTGATGCCTGCAAATTGAACAGGTTCTTTGTCTTCCTCTCTCTCTGTGCCTCAAGAAGCTGGCTCACCCCATGGACCATAGCAGTGGTTTCCCTGTCCTCGGCTTCTGGATGGGTGTGGTAGCTGAGGCCTGGGCAGGAGACTGAGTGGAAGGGAGAGGAGGTCACAGACTTCATTGTTTGGCTCTCTTTGTGTTGAGTCACTGCAGGCAGGTGATTGGCCGTGTCATCCATAGAAGGCCACAGTTGTGGCCAGGAAGTTTTCCATATGGTTGAGTAA
Organism: Sigmodon hispidus; assembly: GCA_004025045.1. NCBI lineage: Eukaryota > Metazoa > Chordata > Mammalia > Rodentia > Cricetidae > Sigmodon > Sigmodon hispidus. The sequence goes on from PVIH01010972.1 coordinate 52,205, forward strand.
TTTCCCTGCTCCTCGGCTTAAGAGCTATCCTGGTGGTGATTCCCAGCCATCACCAGTGTCTTAGTCACTGTTCTATTGCTGTGAAGAGACACCATGACCACTGCAACTTTATGAAAGAAAGCATTTAACTAGGGCTTGCTTACAGCTTTAGAGGTTTAGTCTATTGCCATCATGGTGGGGAGCATAGCGGCAGGCAGGCACACATGGTGCTGGAGGAAATAGCTAAGAGTCTTACAACAGGCTCTGTACTTAGCAAAAAGAGAAAGCAATAGAGGGCCTGGCTTGAGCATTTGAAACCTCAAAGCCCACCCAAGCGATCCATTTCCTCCAAAAAGATCACACCTCCTAACCCTTTTAATCCTTTCAAATGCTATCAAATTTCTGGTAACTAAACATTCAAATGTATGAGCCTACAAAGGCCGTTCTTACTCAAAACACCGAAACTAATCTCAGAGTGCCAACTGCTCGATGGCTTCCCTGCACTCCACCCATGCCCTTTTACTGCAACTAATCTCAGGGTGCCAACTGCTCGATGGTTTCCCTGCACTCCACCCATGCCCTTTTACTGCAACTAATCTCAGAGTGCCAACTGCTCGATGGCTTCCCTGCACTCCACCCATGCCCTCTTTAAAATTGGGTTTAGAGGGAACATACTCCTGTGTGCTTTTCTTTTTTTTTTTCAGGACTGGCCATGTTTGCTGTTCTAAACATCCTCTGGCATCTCCAAGTAGCCGTGTGGTTTTTACAGATTTCCCTACTAAGCTGAATGACTCTTCCCAACATGACTAAGATGTGGCTTAAAATTCCATTGTAGTATTTGTGCTCAAAAATCTTGGAATGGCATCAAGAAAATATTTTTAAAAGTGAAAACTGTGGCTGAAACGATGGCTCAGTGATTAAAAGCAACTTAAACTCTTGCAGAAAACCAGAGTTAGATTCTCAGAACCCATATTAAGTAGCTCACAACAGCTTGTGACTCTAGATATAGGGAATCCAATTTTCTCTTCTAGCACCCCCAAATACATACACATTTAAAAATAAATTATCATTTTAGAGTAAAACTTAAGACTTAGGTCTAGGACATAGTCCAGTCAGAACAGTACTTGCCTTTCAAATATGAGGATTTGGATCATTCCCACAACTCAGATCAAAAAGAAGAAGAAAGAAAACTGGGCCTGGTGCTATAGATGTATAATCCCCAGCACCAAGAAAGCAGAGAAAGGTAGATAGATCCTGGCCTATGACCAGTGTTGCATGATGGAGTTCCAGGCAAGTCAGAGACTCTGTCTCAAAAAACCACATTTCAGGTTGTGACCTCCACATGAACATATATGCATGTGTATCTGTGTGCTCATGAACATACACACATGTGAACACACATAATGTAAAAAAAAGTAAGGTTCTAGAGAGTGATGAATAAAAAGTCTGTATAAATAGCAGTGTTGGTGGAGAATTACCATTCTGATTATACAAATTTACATTTAAATTACATCTGACAGTAACCTTTAAACCAAATCAATTATAGCCAAATATTTTGCACAATGTTTAAAATGTCTTAACAGATCAAATAGGAAAAAGTGGAAAAGAAAATGACCTTTAAATTTTCATTAAGATTTTTTGATGTTTTTGCATGTCAATATTGAGGAATGAAAAACAGAAGCTTATTTTCATATTTTAAAGATCTGTTCCATCTGTCTGGAAAGGAAGAGTATAAGTTCTTTGCATCCTCCTGTACTGTGGAATGCAAACCCTCTTTGTTAGGATGGAGCTGTATCATGTAGGTATCTTTAATATCTGGCTAAATATGCTCCTTTAGTTCTGCTGTGTTTTGACTAGAAGCCTATAACACAGGTAAGGAGTGTTTCTCATCTGTGAAGTAACCAGACACAGTTTGGTTACAGTTGCCTTTTCAATTCTTCATCTTAGCAGGGAACAGGCTAAATGCCTTGTGGGTCTTTTTCAATCTTCTGTGTGTCTAATACATTCCTAGGACAGAGACATTGGAGTGATAGAATCCCCCTAAAACTGCTCACCAGAGGAGAAACACACATAGTAAATACTGAGTTTTGATTCAATGGGTATTTTAACTAGAAAAGTCTGTTATCAGTAGGGTCAAGAATCACACACCTGGTTTAAAATTGTATCTACTTGTGAGCTAGCAAGTTAGTCTCAGCTTCCTGGATGCTGCTACAAGGCTTGAGCAGACAACTGCATCAGAGACTAAGGACTCTTTCACTTTGTTGGTGGCAGTCACCAGGGGCTTTGTGATAGTGGTTCCTGTATTGCCCACAGGGTCACAAAAGCATCTGGGCAGCTTCTCATATTCATCCTGTTGGATGTAACATGGACAGAGGCTCAGTTCCATGCTGTTATCCTCTATACAAACTGGGATTTGTGGCTTTGAAACAGAAAATAATTGCAGAATTAGCCAGTGGGAAGCAGAGTTGAAGTTTTATCAAAATTAAAAATGGCTCAAGAAATGACTGACAGGATCCAGAGTCATACAGAAGAAAAACCTTGGGTGTGTCTGAGGAATTATCAATATTAGATTGAAGTGGGATGGCCCATCCTAACTGGGGACAGTACCATCCCAATGCTGAGGTCCTTGGCTGAATAAAAAGGAGGAATTGAGCTGAGAACCAGCATTCATTTCCCTTCCTGACTGTGGATGCAGTGTGACCGGCAGCTCTCATTCCCATCACCATCACCATCACTCCACACCATGATAGACCAATTGCCTATCCTCAATTGTGGGAGGAATTGTATCCCAGTGACAGAAAAGGAGCTGACACACCACTTTTGATTTTTTTTTTTTAATTAAAAGACATGAAAAGGAAACCTGTCACAGTTTTCCTCTTGTGGTCGACCTACTTCATTCAAATTCTTTCAGAGTTCCTTCAGTCCCTGCTGGCAACCACTCAATGAGAAGTGTTCCATCACACAAGCTGAGTGGGCTCTAGGGGTCTGGGGCATACACATCCTTTCCAGGAAGAGGAAGGACAGCATATGTGGGGACTCAGGGAAGAGTCCCTGGAGGGTGCTGAGACCGGGGAAACTCTTCTGGGGATTTGTGTAGCAACCGATCTTCTGTGCTCCTGCAAAGAGCAGAGAGCCTGTGAGGCAATACATAGCCTTTGGGCAACATTCTCACAAGAAGAGAGCAGGAAGCTGGAAACGTTGGCAAGCTACTCAGCATTTGGGCAACCTTCTAACTGCAAGAGAGCAGGAAGCTGGAAACCTGTGGCAAGCTACTCAGCATTTGGGCAACCTTCTAACTGCAAGAGAGCAGGAAGCTGGAAACCTGTGGCAAGCTACTCAGCGTTTGGGCAACCTTCACACTGGGACCCCCTTCCTTGCTTCACTGGTCCTCACTGAGCATCTGACCCCAGCTCAAAGCCCTCACAGAACAGGTGAGCTTTATCTTATCCTGTGCTCTCTTCTTCTCCCTCCCCTACTTCTGGGAACCTCCAAAACTGAAAGCAACTGGTTCCTATCTGAGTTGAGATGGGCCCTCCCAGAAGAGCAGCCAAAAATCAGGGCACTTGGGTAGAGTAGCTCCTCCCAGTAAGAAGCTTGCTCTGTCAGATAAGAGACTGACTCTCAGATGCCCCATTTTATGGGGTTAAACCAGTTCAGCTGCCCCCTACACTTACTGATTTTTATCCTTTGTGTCAACAAAAATGGCAAAACAAAAGATATAATAAAATCAGCACCATTGGGCGGTAAGCCTGGAGTTACCACTTCTTCCAGTTACATCGTACATTTAAATTTATTAATGAGATAACTTTTGGAACTCTTACACTTGGAGAGAATTATTTCCTTTCCAAAATGAAACATTTAAGTAATCCTTAGCTAACTGGACTACAAAGTATTCATTCATAACCTTCCAGTTCTCACCAAGACAGAGATAAATTTAGAGGTCACTCATTTTTACTAGCAAGAAATTGGTGCATGCTGAAGCCACATTTTTTGTCTGTAAATCTTTGTTGATGATAATTGAGGGGAAGTTAAAGGGAGCTTGCTTGTGATATTTTTGTACAATGCTAATATAAAAGACTATAAACTGGAAAATTTTGAATCATAAGTACATATTTGAAAGCATATGTCATTGTGGTGTGATTTTTAGCTGTCAAAAATCAAAGCAATTAACACATGTCATGTGGGAGGGATACTCAATCTGCTCAATGGGATATGAATGGGATATTGTGACTAAGCTTACTACTCATGAAAATTAAATTGTATATTTAAAAGGTAAAAGTACTTAAGTCACAAGTGTCCAGTGACAATTTGATGATTTGTGGGTCTGAGTCCCATGGAAGTGTTTCTCAGCCTGGAGAGGCGAGATTCATAGGTTTGTGCTGCTGTATGACAGTGCCCCCAAGTGGTAGGGTAAGCACAACATCATTCCAAACAGTTTTGGGGGCTTTACAGTGCCCTCCTAGATGAAGCAAATAAACAGCATGTATATGATTGCTTCACAGAGTCTCTGAGAAACAGGACAGAAGGCTCAGCCCAGTGCTTCAGGCTCACACAGGCCGTCACCTGGGGCTGCAGTTGCAGAAGGCTGGGGGGGGGGATGGGTTGACTGCACAATGGCTGGCACACATGTCTTGGCAGGAGGCCCCAGTTCCCCACTGACAGCTCCACAGAGTGGCCTCTGGATACCCATGACATAGCAGTTGACTGCCTACAGAGGGAGAGAGAAGGGGACACGCTCTGGAACCCGTGGTGCCTTTGAATCAGCTAATCCTCAAGTCACACACCATCATTTCTGCCTCTTTCCCTTTGTTAAAAATGAATCACTACATCCAGCCCACATTCCAGCGCTCCACTATTTGAAGAGAGCATCAAAGACTGGCATTTCAAACCAAAGCTGCAAGACAGTGCAGTGAAGTGTGATCCTAATTAGTTTTATTAATAAAAACCGGGAGTCAGATATTGGGTTAAAGCTGGAAGAGCAGAAAAGCATAGGAACAACCACAGTTACTGCTTGCCTCTCTGAAACCTCAGACCAAATGCCAGCTCCCCCCAACCCAGATCTTGTCTCCACCCACCTTATATTCCTGTCTCCACCTCCCTAGTACTGGAATTAAAGGCATGAACCTCCACTACCGCTGTCTCTGTTTTTCTTTTAGACTGGTTCAATTTTGTGTAGCCGGGGATGGCCTTGAACTCCTGATCCTCTTGCTTCCTCCTCCCAAATGCTAGGATTAAAGTGTGAGCCACCACTGCCTAGCCACTATGGTTAACTAGCGGCTGGCTCTACGTCAGATCTCCGGGTAAGCTAACTATCATACAACAGTACAGCTAGACTAGCGGCTGGCTCTACGTCAGATCTCCGGGTAAGCTAACTATCATACAACAGTACAGCTAGACACAATGACTCAGCAGGCTCCATTTACACCCTTCCAGTATTCACAGTGGCTATGGCTCTAATGTGAGATCCCAAGGCCACACTTCTCAAAGAAGCCAAGCAATTTGTATGTGCTAAAGACACAGACAACTCTGCTCTCCATAAACTAGAATCTGAGATGTCAGGGTTTCCTGAACAGGAGGACTTGCCACAGCAGCCCTGTTCCTACAGAGGACATTGGTTGAAGTCATAGTAGTGTTATTGTCCTAGACAAGCCTTGTGCTGAGCATTGGAACCAGGACAGAGTGGAATGGTGAAAGGGTTTGCAGAGACCTACAAGTATTCCTGGACTGCACCTCAAGGTACACTGGAGGAAGAAGTTTCATCAACACCTAAGGTGACTTTTGATCTCCAAACATTCACTGGTCTGTGGAGATGATGGCTAATCTTGGTTATCAACCTGACATACCTCAGAAGAAGAAATGTCAACTGCAGAATTGCCTCCATTAGATTGACCTGTGGGCTTGCCTATGGAGCATTTTCTTAATTGATAATTGATACCCATCCCTAGGCAGGTGGGTGTGGGCTATGTAAGAAAGCTACCTAAGTAAACAAGAAAAACCAAACCATTAAGCGGAGTTCCTCCTTAGTCTCTACTTTCAGTTCCTGCCTCAGTTTCTCTTGATAATTTAAGTTGAAATAAATCCATCTGAAAATTCCTTTTGGTCTATTACATTAACAGAAAGAAAAGTATAACATACCCCCCCACACACACACACAGAATGAAGTATAGGATTAAAGTGTACCCTAGCTTTTATTGTGGGGGGAATTTGCTTAACACTGCCCCATGAGCTTCAGTAACTCTACTGTAGAGTTTCCAAACCAGCATGGAACCTGGCACAAACAGAAAGTCTCCTGGGCGTGGGGGCAGAGTACTTTCTGCAGTGGCTCTTGCTCATTCCACATCCTGCATCAGCACCCCAGTGTACCAGGTTTTTTCTTTTTGGGGCCACCAACCAGCTCCCAAATCATGACATTGAGACTTTGTATTAGATATGAATGCCTGGCCTAGCTTAGGCTTATTTCTGGCTTGCTCTCTTTAACTTAAATTAACCTATTTCTCTTTAATTACCTTTTATCTCAGGTGTTCTTACCTTTTTTTTTTTTTTTTTCTTTCTATCTTACTTCCCTGCTTCTTCCAGTGGCTGGCTGGCTGGTGGTGCCTGGCTTCTGGCCCCAGGTGCGTCCCTCTCTTTTTATCTCATTATTTATTCTCTCTGTCTGCCAGCCCCTCCTATGTAGCATGAATCCTAATTGATATCAATAATAAAAACCCTGAGTCAGATATTGGGGTAAAAGCTGAAGGATCAGAGAAATAAAAGAACAGCCACAGTCAACTCCTCAGACTGATAAGGGCAAGCTCTGTCTTCGTCCAGCCATATTACTTCCTGTCTGGTAAGGTTAACTAGTGGCTAGCTCCACCGTCTGATCTTCAGGCAAGCTTTGTTAGAGCACAAACAAAATATCATAACACACTTATCCCTCTCCTGCCTAGCTATTGGCTGTTCAGCTTTTTTATTAGACCAACCAGGTGCCTTAGGCAAGTGGTGAAACAAATGTAACACATCTTTACATAGTTATAATAATACTCCACAACACCCTAGTCAGCAGGTACCTCTCCCTCCAGATCTCTGCACAGGAATTTTTGCAGACTGGCACATATCCCAAGTGCCAACAAGACTCTAGAAGATTTACTTCCCATTTGTTTTATCATGTAGTAAAATATAAATTCACATTCACCCAACAGAGGCATGAATTCTTTCACCAGCTGCATCCTACCACTCAGACCTTTTTCAAAATAGGTTTTTCTATTATATTGCTATGTAGCCACATTACAATGATGATTAATGTCCAAGCAATGACACTGAAGGTCTGTCAGACTGGAGAAACCTATTGAATAATTAGGTTTCATTAATTGAGAATGAAATGGTTCACAATGAGATCTCATGCTTAGTGAGTTTTGGATCCTAAGATTTCTGATGGATAGTCACGGATGGGTGTCTAATTCCCCAGTCATGCACATAAACAGATTTGCTAAGTTTCAGAGGCACAGCCATGGTGTCATCTAAGATCTAATACAAGTCCAGCCAATTTAACATGGCTGTGCCACCATCTCCAGTCACAGCCACAGGGAAGTGGGAATGAATGGAATCACCCAGAACCCTGAGGATTGGAGAACAAAATTTTTATTTACAAGGCATAATCAAAAGCATAATATTTTAATAATTCTTGAAATGATTTAATGATTGAAATTAAGAACGGTTATAAATTGAATATCAAAATATTGTTCTTTAAAAAAAATGTGTCATTTATTTGTACATATGTGTCTGTGCCACATAAGTGCAGGTGACTTGGAGTATAGAAGAGGCATTGGATCCCCTGGAACTGGAGTTACAGGTTGTTATGAGCAACACAATGTGTGGCGAGGGACTGACCGCGGGTCTCTCTAGCACCTCTCTTCCCCCAAATACTGTTCTATGAATCAGGGAGCCGTGTGTTGAGCTGCCTGGACTGCAGGGTTCCTTTTCCTGCAGGTTCCACCTCATAGTCTCTCTTGCTGTTCCTGTTCCTGGCAGACATGTTGCCCTACATGAGGAAAGTTTCAAATCACTGTTTACTGAGGCAGGAAATCAGCTCTCATACCTACATTTGACAGATAAGAACGAAGATTCAAAAGGGTGACAGGACTTGCTCTCACAGGGCCCATGACACTGGTCCCCAGTCCTCAAAGAGAGGTGTTAAGACGTCTGCCACTGCAAAGCTAATGCAAAGCTCTCCACCTGCCATAGCCAGAGGGACAAAAGGAAAAACTGAAAATGCTGGAAAATGATATTTTGATGAAGCATTCCACTGACAAAGTGGAAGTACCACTGGTTTATTAAAAATAACTCAATCGGAAGAATGTCAATAGCCTTTAGCAGATCAGCACATGCCTGGGATTCCTCAGACTTGGAAAAAAATCAGATCTCCTCCCAAAATTGCTTTCCGAGGAAGAAGTCCCAAATACACAAGTGCATGCAAAACCACCAAGAACTCACAGAGATCAAGGCAAAAACTTGTACGCACAGGAGCCAGTACCAACTCCCACACCCTCTGCCTGGCCCCAGCACCTACCTCGTTACAGAGCAACCTGGCCAAACAGGATCAGATAGACAGGTTAGTTTAAGGGTAAAGAGTTAGCAAGTTATATGCCTAGGTCCTAGGCCGGTCATCGGAAAAATAATATAATCCTGTGTGTGATTATTTGGGCCTAAGCTGCAGTGGGGCTGCAAGTGGGTCTGAATTATCTATTTCTCAGCTAGTTTAGAACTTTAATACTGTATGAACAATAAACAACAACAAAGCCAGGTTTTCATTTATCCTTAGACATTACCCTGCTGAGATATATAACGAGACTTCTAAAATAACTCTCTTGTCGTTAGCTATTGCTGCCACATTTGAAATGAAGTTAGGCTCATTTAGACCAATTTGTTTTCCATTTTAGGATTTTATTTTTATCTCTTAAAGTTGTGAATATGTGAAGTGTTTACACAGTGCCAAAGTTAAAAGCTGAGCAAAAAGGTAATCAGATTTGGAGATATCATTTCCAGCCCCCTCCCCTCACAAACCCCATCTCCGCAGGGGACTGTTTTTAATGGAAATGCCTAAATGTATATTCTATTCCTCCCTTTCTCTCTCTAGGTCCTGCTATGTGCTCACACCTAAAATCTAAAAATGAATTCTGGAAACGACATGGTTCACAGACATTTCCCTGTGTGTTTGTAGGACAATCTGTGTGTTCTACAGTATATCTGGTGACTTGCTACAACAAACAGTTATTGCCTTACACAATCTTGTGCAAATACTGCTTATCTTTGATGTATTTTCAGGATAGATTCCTAGAAATGAGGTTTCTGGGGGTCAGAGACTCATGCATATGGTGTTAGTTTTTTGTTTTTTTTTTTTTTAAGTCCTTTTGTATTTAGCAGGGGTTCTGGGAAGTAAATTATCTTTTTAAAAGAGACAATTATTCCCTCCCATGTCTTTACCATGAAGCTCTCCATTTTTAAGAACTCTTCAAGTTTGAGCCCACCTGTGAGATAATTTGTAAATGTTCTTCCTTGTCACTTATCTTGATTTTAGGAGTATTCTGTGTGTTTTAGGTAACAATTGTATTCATTTTTTTCCATTTTTGTATGTGGGCTTTAAAAGATTTAACTCATTCTTTGGCTCCATGTATTTTAGTTCAACCATTGACATACTGGGAGTTTATTTCAGTGTCAAACAGAGACTCACTTCATGCATTTCCACATGGCTTTCCCCATGTCCCTGTGTTATCATTTTGGGGTGCAGAGGCTAGAGTCAAACTGGAATTTGTACCTTTAACACAGAGAAGACTTTCAGGACCAGCCTGTTTATGAAGCAACATTAGAACATAAAGATATCCTAGGAGTTGGAGAGATGGCTCAGAGGTTATGAGCACTGACTGCTCTTCCAGAGGTCTTGAGTCCAGTTCCCAGCAACCACATCGTGGCCCACAACTATCTATGATAAGATCTGGTGCCCTCTTCTGATATTTAGGAAGAATACTGCATACATAATAAATAAAGAAAGAAATAATATTTTTAAATAAGAAAGGTACTCTAATATAGACTAAGGTACAGGCTTAAGAGAAAGAGGTGTTAAGAAAATAAGACACACTCAGAAGTCAGGGTGTGGGCTTTTCTGTAACAGTCACAGACAGCAAGTCAAACCCAAGTGTGGGGATGGGCTCTTCAGAGCAGTCAAGGCTCATGTTTGGGTTTTGTTTTGTTTTATTGTGCCATGGTGGAAAGACCCCCAAAGAGACCACCAGAGAGGCAAACTCTCCAAAATGCAAAAGCATGCAAGTCATGACAAGGACCTTCGTCCAGCACACAAGCATAGGTAGTAGTGGCCAGAGGAGGTACCCACTACTCTGCAAACTGGATTTTTAAAGGCAAAAATCACAAGGTTATATATCAATTGGGGGTCTTAGTACAAATACAATTCTGATTAGCTTGTTTTGGGGGGCTTTCCAGATTTCCTCTGTTATCTTAGCTGGCTTTTTGTCAAACCTTCTTAGATTATCTCTCAGGTTGGGACATTCCTTGGCTATTGAACCCAGGCTATCTCCGGTACTGGGACTTTTCATGGTTAATTAGCTGCTATCAGATAACCCCTTGGCCATCTCCTATTTGTACTTTGGTCTCAGCAGAACTCAGGCAGGCCTGTCTCAAACTGGGGTTAAGGAATTTGGCTCAAAAATGGAGGCGCTTCTCTAGTTCTTCAGTTTTATAATAGGTATATGTTGTGGAATGTAGTCAGACATTTCCTGCCTAGCTCCGAGGTCCAGACCCACAGTCTCACAGCCTCTTAGTCCCAAATAAACACACAGAGGCTTGTATTAGTTAAAAGTTGTTTGGTCTATGGCTCAGGCTTATTATTTGCTAACTCTTATACTTTAAGTCAATCCACATTTCTATTTATGTTTAGCCATGTGACTTGGTACCTTTTTGCTCAGTGCGACATTCTCATCTCATTCTCTGAGTCTCTCTGATATCCATCGGCTCTGCTCTTCTTCTTCCCAGTATTCTCTTTGTCTGGTCACCCTGCCTATACTTCCTGTCTGCCTAGCTTCTAGACAATCAGTATTTTATTAAACCAGTTTTTACAGTATACTAAAGCATAGTCCCAGAGCAGTTGAACATTAGTTTATGATGTTACATTAATTTATGCTATAAAGCATTTGTTTAATGATACAAAAATGTGTTGCATTCTTTTATGTTAAATTTGTAAAGTTGTGTTAGTTTGCCTGTCTAAAACACCTGACTGGTCTAATAAAGAGTTTAGGCAGGAGAGGGAAATAGGTGTGACTGGCAGGCAGAGAGGATACAGAGGAGAAATCTAGGCTCAAAAGAAGAGCAAAGAACAAGAAAAGAGAAGGAGAGGAAGACTCCAGGGGTCAGCCACTCAGCCACCTGGCCAGCCATGGAGTCAGGAGGAAAAAAGATATATAGAATAAAGAAAGGTTAAAAGCTCAGAGGCAAAATGTAGTTAAAGAGAAACACAATAATTTAATTTAGAAAAACTGGCTAGTAACAAGCCAAGCTAAGGCCAGGTGTTCATAAGTAAGAATAAGCCTAAATGTATTCATTTGGAAGCTAAGTGGGGGCCTCCAAATAATAATAATAATAATAATAATAATAATAATAATAATAATAAACCTACAATTATATATAGATTTTGACAGTCTTTGAAGCTATTCTTCTTAAAGCTAGAAAACCTAGACACTATCACAGAGAGCAGCTGATAGGATTATAACTCTAAAGGCCCCATGATTTAGGAAAGTCAGACATCTTTACTGCAAAGGTAGCAGCCTTGCTAGAGAACAAACCTACTCCAATTTCTAGAGGGAGAAAATGAGGCCCCATCATGGTTTCAGAGGCTCTACCCAGGGGTATGGAAACTCCACCAACAGACACATACACTGGGTCTTTAAGCTTAGTTTTTGAACATAAAATACTATCAAGCAAGGTTTATTATTTCTATGCCAGTAGGCTTCAGAGCAATGGTAACTGTGCTGGAGTCCTGTGTCTGTGCTGGTGAGAGGCTTCAATCAGACTCCAGGGTGAGGGACTCTCTCCTATCCATGCCTTTTCCTTTCTATCCTATCTTACTTTCCCCATTTACTAAAAAACTCACCCTTTCCTCAAACAGAGCTAACTTGGTTTAAGTCATTAATTTGATATCATGTACCCAGAGACTCAGGAACCGATAACTTGGGGAGAAAGATTAACAAGGTACAGGCCCTCCTCCCCCTTTCTTGGGAGAGGCACAACCCTGTCCAGTGCTTCCACTGGCCTCTGGACCCAAGCTCTGCCCTCTCTGAACTGTTAGTTGTAGAAGGCAGATATCACTCAGCTGTCTTATTCCCAGCTCCTCGTTAGGTTTGTTTGGGGTTACACTGTCCCATTCTCTCCATGGCTCCCTCTTCAATGGTTGCTCCTCCACCCCACCCTACCCATAGCCCCCTTAGCTCTTATGGACTTCAGCAAACTCTTTCTCCTCTTTGCTCTTGTGAAGGAGTCCATGTTTCTTCACCTTGCCCACACTTCTGTAAAGAGGCCTCTCGAGGGTGGCACAAGAGGACAAACAGAAGTGATGGCTGAAAGAAAAAAAAAAGATTGCTCCTCGGTGTTTTTTTTACTGTGGAATGAGGGGGAGCAGCCAAAAGGGCCCAGACTTGGGAGCTGAGAGGAAATGGGAAGCAACAAGGTGGGTGACTGACCTTCAAACCACTGTTCCTTTTAAGGAAGATCTAAATGAAAGGAAAGATACCCTACTTCCATGAGTTGGGAGACGTAACAATACCAAGATGGTGATAACCTCAAATTGATCTGCAGATTTGGTGCAATATCTGTCAAATCTCACTTACCTATCAGAAACTGAGAAACATATTGTAATATTCATATAAAAATGGGGGGGGACCCTGGAAAGCCAATTTCCTTTCTTACTGAGTGTATGTTTTACATTGGTAGGTACAGTTTGGTGATCTGATACCTGCACACAGTGTGTAATTACCAACCCAAGGGAACAAACCTTTCTACCCTTTTAGACATCAATCATTCTGTGCTAGAAAATTTGGACATTTCCCTGTCACTTTGAAATATGTCACAGATGGTTTGAGCTGATGTTACTCTGCTGTGCTACAGAAAAACTAGAAGCAGTTCTTCCCCTTGGGGTCTTAGGGTCACCTACTGAGTCTCCTCTGTTCCCCACTGCCCTTCCAGAGGCTAGTCATCACGGTGACACTAAGTTCTTAGGTTAACACTTGCCATAAGTGAGTGAGAATGCTCACCATTCTGGGCATGGTTTATATCATGAAACATAATGACCTTTTGCTCCATCCAAGTTGCTGATGCTGACATGATTTCATTCTTTTTTTTTAACAGGTGAATAATAATAATAATTCATATGTATGTTACCACACTTGTTTTTAACTGTACGTATACTGGTGGGCATGTAGACTGACTCTATATATTGGCTGCTATAGATAGTGCTGTGGGACTATGCTTTTGTACACTGTAAATATTAGTTTAATAAAATGCTGATTGGCCAGAAACAAGGCAGACAGGAAGTATAGGTGGGGTGACCAGAAGAGGAGAATTCTGGAAAGAGGAAGAGCAGGGTTACCAGTCAGATACAGAGGAAGCAAGTTGAGAATGCTTCAGTAAGAAAAGGTAAATGTGGCTAAACATAAATAGAATCACGGGTTAATCTAGTGAAAGAGCTAGTTAATAATATGCCTAAGCCATAGGCCAAACAGTTTACAATTAATATAAGCCTTTGTGTGATTATTTGGGACTAAATGGCTGCAGGACTGGCTAAACAAGACAGAGAAACTTTGACTACAGGACAGTGCTGTAATAAACATGTACTATATAGATATGTTTGGAAAGTGATATATTCCCACTGGTAGAACTGTGGAATCTCATGGTTAATTCTTGTACTTATTTTTTTGCTCTTTTGAGGGGTCTGTGACACAGCTCCCAAATAAATATATGGAGACTTATTCTTACTTAAAGAATACTCAGCCTTAGCTTGGCTCGTTTCTAACCAGATTTTCTAACTTAAATGATCATGTTTCTCTTTAATTACATTTTGCTTCTGGGCTTTTTACCTTTATGTGTTCTCTATGTCTTTCTTTCCATGGATGACTGTGTGGCTGTGTGGCTGGCCCCTGCCATCACCTTCTCCTTCTTCTCTCTCTTTCCTTTTCTGTTCTCCTTCTGTTTATTTTCTCTGCATGCCAGCTCCGCCTATTTCTCTCTCCTGCTTAACTATTGACTGTTCAGCTCTTCATTAGACCAGTTAAATATTTTAGGCAGGCAGAGTAACACAGTTTTACAGAGTTAAACAAATGCAACATAACAGAATGTAAAACATCTTTACTTCATTAAACAAACATCCCACCGCATAAATGAATGTAACACATCTTAAACTAATATTCAACAATAATTTTTTAAAGATTTATTTATTTATTATGTATACAGTATATAGAAGAGGGTACCAGATGTCATCATAGATGGTTGTGAGCCACCATGTGGTTGCTGGGAATTGAACTCAGGACCTCTGGAAGAACAGTCAGTGCTCTTAACCTCTGAGCCATCTCTCCAGCCCTCAACAATAAATTCTAATAGGCTCTTTTCCATAATGGCTGGACTACTTTACCCTCTCTCAGCAAGACAAATATGTCCTTATCTCTGATTCTTTACCAGCACACAACAGCCAACCATATTTCAAAAAAAACCAAAGGTAGATGATTCACAGTTCCTGATTTCTAACTTTAAGTAGCAGATAGTGATGTACAGACAGACATATAGAGCAGGGGAACAGGAGCGAGGTTCTAAAAAATCCTGTAAACTTGGGAGCATCTGACTTTCAACAAGAACACGCACAAATTTTAATAAAGGAGAGTAGGCTTTTCAACAAGTTATAGTCAAACAACTAGATATTCATAAGAAAAAATGAAATTGGGCCAGTTCTAAACATCATAAATATAAAACCCAAGATGATTTGAATGTATTGTTTGTGGTGATGAAATTGTTGCAGTTAGCATTCACTGCCAACTTGACACAATTTATAGTCACCTGAAAAGCTTATGCAGGTTGGTCTGTGGGCATGTCTGTGAGGAACTGTCTTAACTGTTGATGTAAGTGGATCCAACCCTCTTATGGGCAGCACCATTCCCTGGGCAGGTCCTCCTGGGCAGCACAAGGAAGCTGCACGGCATGAGCCTGATCTAGTCAGTGAGCAAAGCAACAAACAGCATTTCTCTATCACTTCCTTTTATGTACTTCTTTGGCTGTGAGTTCCCTGGTCAGAGACAACACTGTATGAAATAGCAAACAAACCTGATTTCAGGTTCTTGCCTTGACTTGCATCAGTGTTGGACTGTGACCTGGAAGTATATGTCAAATAAACTTCCTCCCTTAAGTTGTTGCTGGATTTTTTTGTTTTGTTTTGTTTTATCATAGCAACAGAACAAAAATATTCTAGGGCAGTGGTTCTTAACCTTCCTAATGCTACAACCCTTTCATACAATTCCTCATGCTGTGGTGACCCCCAACCATAAAATTATTTTTGTTGCTATTTCATAACTATAATTTTGCTGCTCTTATGAGTTGTAATTATCTGTGTTTTCTGATGGTCTTACATTACCCCTGTAAAATGATCATTTGACTCCAAAGTGATCATGATGTGGGATGTCTTTCTGTACACTGTGAATTTCCATTGGTTAATAAAAGGCTGCTTTGGCCTATGGCAAAGCATCTTATAAGCAGGCAGGAAATCCAAGCATCGATAAAGAGGAAGGAGGATGGAGTCAGACAAACATGCTACAAGCTGCTGCCTGAAGAAACATGACGTAAAAGTACAAGAAAGCCACGAGCCACATGACAATACACAGATTGATAGAAACGAGTTTAGTTAAGATGCAAGAGCTAGCTAGCAAGAAGCCTGAGCTACAGCCAAATGGTTTGTAATTAACATACGCCCTTGTGTAATTATTTTGGGTTAAGCAGCATGGGATTGTAGGTTTGGACCTCTGGCCTGATGGGCCAGAAACTTCTGGCTATGGGGTCATGACCTACCAGTTCAGAATCACTGTTCTAGGCCCCCTCAAAAAAATATATATATTCTAGGGTTGGATCACCAGCAGCAATAATTAAAAAAAAAAAAAAAAAACTTCACCTGATCTAAAAATGAGGTAATAATAAAAAAATAAAATAATTTTAAAAAGCAATAATAAAAAAGCTTCACCTCATCTAAAAATAAGGTGAAGCTGACATTTGTATAACTCCATGGATAAATGAAACCACTGTGTATAGTACATTATGAGGATATTTTATGGTTTGTAAATTGTAATTCAATAAATCTTACAAGAGATTTAGGGATTTACTATAGCTCCCAGAAAGAAGGAACAGTTGAATATTTATATTATTTAACATCAAAGGATTTTCAAAACAAGTCACTGCAGAATAATATTAAAAAAGACTATCAGTAAACTTGGTTATAAATTATGCCCATTATTTCCATATTAAAAATCATTTTAAAAGCCTGAAATACATATGAAAGACTGTTTAAAATATTGCCTTAGCTCATCTTCCATTTTTACAAAAATTATATGAGGTTGGACAAGTTAGGGGGGAAAAAAGCTTCATTTTGGCTTATAGTTCTAGAAGTCCAAAAGCCTTGTTTCAACCTTTGCTCAGCATCTAGAGAAGGCAGACAGAAAGGTAATGCAGTGGAAGAGACAAGAAAGACAGTCACTTTGTAGCACACTTCAAAAAGACAAGGAATATGGCTACTTTGTAACAACACACTTGGAAACTAATTGTGTTGCTTTTCTTTTTTGTGAACAAATACCTTCATAGAAACAGTGGAGCTGAGGGTGGGTTTATTTTGGCATGTAGCCTGGGGGTATAGTCTATCTGAGAAGGGGAGGCACAGCTTCCATGAGTGTTATCTGCCTCTAAGGCACCTTTTTTGTTCCCATTAAAAAGTTAGAGGTTTCTAACAATGCCAATCTCCGTAGGGATCTCAGCCACTCCTTTCACACCAGCTCTGGTCTCTGCTTTAGCAGGCCTTCCTCCCATCCTGGATATGTTACCCCTAACAGTTTTAACTGAGTCACAGTCCAAAAGCTACATAGGACATGACTGGTCCCAGATTTCAGCACCAGATGAATTAAAAAGAAAAGGACATGGCTGTTCCTAGATACAGTAGAGGAGAAAAGGGAGAGCATAGTCAGAGGCAGGGACATCTGGGAGAGTTCAGAGCAGACATCACTAGACTGAGCTGGGCCATATGAGGAGAGCAGTGAGGGAAGAGAGGAGAACCAGATCAAAAGGCCAGGAAGGTCAAGGATAGACATAGGGCCAGGTAAAAAAATGGTTAGATTACACAGGGAAAGGAAGCTGTTGGGGAGAAAAAACCCAGCCCAATACCTGGTGTCTTAGAGTTTCTATTGCTGTGAAGAGACAACGTGACCACGGCAGCCATTTCAGGAAAATATTTAATTGAGGGGGTCTCACAGTTTCAGAGGTTCAGTCCATTATCATCATGGTGGATGGGGAGCATAGTGACATGCAGTCAGACATAGTGCTGAAGGACTAGCTTAGAGTCCTACATCTTACAGGCAACAGGAAGTCTACTAAGACACTGGGTGGTATCCTAAGCATAAGAAACCTCAAAGCCCGCCTCCACAGTGACTCACTTCCTCCAACAAAGCCATATACATTCCAACAAAGCTGCACTCCCTAATAGTGCCACTCCCTATGAGATTATGGGGGCCAATTACATTCAAACTACCACACTTGAGATGGAGATGTCTAAGGTAGCTGGTGGGGTATGCCACCTAAGTGGATGGGTGTAATCCCCTATAATGGGTAGGGACTGAGGGATGCTGGGAGAACCTGGCAGCCAGGTCTGTTTTGATATGTTAAGTAGACACCTCAGCTGTTTATCCTAAATCTGAGACCTAACAGTCATGAGTTAGGTTTACATTGCCCAACTTAGGGATTTTTCATTCCACAATTATATGTAATTTTAATGTTGGCTATTTTTATTTTTGTGGAGACAAGGTCTCACATAGTTCAGGCCAGCCTGAAACTCATTTTGAGTGCTAGGATGATGGGCATGCCCTCACTGTACCATGCCTGCAATGCTAGATATGAATTTGTTTAGGTACCAGTTATCACAAAGACAGAAGGGAGAGGAATGTGAGTTTAAGTAATTTACATGTTAAGGAAGGTACATATTTAAAATAATAGCATATTTCTGTCATCTAATTAGGAACTTTAATTCAAACTCAGATTTGTCTGCTGCCCAACCTGCAGACTTTGGCTTTGGAATTCAAACTATTTCAAACACTGGCATCATTCAAAAGAGAGAATTCAATGCCCCTCCATCTCACCCTCTTCCCTTAGTAATAGCTAAACTGCAGAGATGATTCTAGAAAGTGGAAAAGGACAGAACCACCTTGTGGTGAGTGTTGTGTCCAACTAAATGGGCATCACTGTTCTGCAAGCTATTGAGATGGCTAAATTACTTATATGTGACCTGATTCTTTGTAAAATTCAGTTTGCATGTGTGGGCAGGCACATATCACACACACACACACACACACACACACACACACACACACACACACACACACACACCATGCAAACTGAATATATCTGTGGTGTTGGGAGTTGAAGGTTGTTCTAGCTTGGGTTTTTCTGGTCTCAGATTTGCCAGCCTCCTTCTCAGCCTCCTGATTGTTGGAATGACAGGTTTCATTCAAACACCTTGCTTGTTTTTATTGCTATTGTTATAGATTGATTTTTGAGCACGTACATATGTTTGCTTCTATGTGGGTATGTGAAAGTGGGTATGAGTGCTTGCAGAGGCCAGATGTGGCAGATCCCCTGGATCTACCTGACATGGGTGCTAAGAATCTAACTCAGGTCATCTAGAAGAGCAGTACATACTCTTAAGCGCAGAGCTAGCTTTCCAACCTCTCTTGCTGTTCTTTGAGACAGGAACTTGCTATATAGTTCAGGATGACTTAGGACTTGCTCTGTAAAGCAGGCTAGCCTAAATCTTGAAATCCTTCTGCCTCAGCATTCTGAGTGCTACAGTTACAGGTTTATAGTAGTTTATTTATTTTATCTAAAGTGATGAGTACTCTCTTCTCAATCATTTTTTAATCAACAACAAAATCTGGATAATTACTGTACACTAATAGTAAAGAAGTCTGTGTGTGTCCACTTGTCTATAAATCAATTTACAGCCCAAATATCTTTCTTACCCCTTTCTTGCTGTTGTAACAGAATATATTCACCTGAATAATTTACAAACAATAGAGGTCAATGTAAGAACAGATGCATTTGTTTACAAAAGCTGCCCTCTGCTTTTAGTATGGCTCCTTCCATGGACTTATGCAGCAGAGGGCAAACGGAATCAAACAACCCCCTTAAGAAGAGATTAATTTTATGTTTTATCTACTTTATATGTGTGTACATGCAATAACACACATGCAGAGTTAGGTCTGGTTGGCCTAGAATTTGCTATGTAGATTAGGCTGGTCTTAAACTGTGCCGCCTCAGTGCTGGGATTAGAGGAATATACCACCATGCCACATCCTTTACCCCTTTTTATTCAGTCTCAGACCTCAGTCCATGAAATAGTGCTGCCCATACTCAGGATGGGTCTTCCCTCTTCTGCTAAGCCTCAGAGGCAGAGGGGCAGAGGGGCAGAGGCAGGAGGGCA
>PVIH01010973.1:0-27779 GCA_004025045.1 Sigmodon hispidus
CCTCCTCTCTCTCGCTCCCTCCTCTCTCTCGCTCCCTCCTCTCTCTCCATTCTTCCTCCTTCCTCTCTCTCTCTCCCTCCTCTCTCTCGCTCCCTCCTCTCTCTCGCTCCCTCCTCTCTCTCCATTCTTCCTCCTTCCTCTCTCTCGCTCCCTCCTCTCTCTCCCTCCCTCCTCTCTCTCGCTCTCTCTCTCCATTCTTCCTCCTTCCTTTTTCTTTTTGTCATATACCAAGCAGGATAATCTTATTTATCAATTTTGTTTAAAAGTTGCTAATAAATTCTACATCCCTTTTCCCAGTTAGTGTCATTTTTCTTCATGGAATCCTGTGAGATGATAGGATGAATGGTGTTGATGACTTGTCAGAAATTGTAGGCATGTCTGAGGGAGACTATATGTTCAGTTAATTAGGGTGGGAAGAGCCTTCCACTATGGACTCCTTCCTGGTCTAGAGGTGGGGGAACCTTCGAGAATGAAGTCAATGAAGGAGGCAGATTAAAGTCTCATGCAACAGCCAATTTTATTCAGAGCATCAGACAATTTATATAACGAGGCGTAAGAGCATGTGAGTAAAAGTGCACAATCACAAGGACATGTCACACAAGGCAGATAAGCTGCCCATGGCAAAAACCTGTTCTTCCCTAGAGATGTACAAATAAAGTAGCCAGCTGTAACAAATTCTGAAGTAAACTCACTCCTATCCCAATACACTTGGGAGGGGCATGAAATCGCAATCCAAAAACAGTTCTGTATTTTTGAAGAAATTGAGGTCACAAGACTCTTGTCTTGGTTTCTTGGAGTGCTTTCCCCCGACAAGCACTCAGAAATCTCCCACCTCTCCATTCTTGGACTATGGTCTGACAGTGGAGCATCCCAGCAGGGGATATTGGACCAGAGAATAAATGGAGTTAAGTAGCGGCACGCATGCGTTGGCTGCTGCTTCTGCTTCAGATGTACTGCGATCCGCTGCTTCTCCTTCCTCATGCTTTGATGAACTGTAAGAGAATGGTGAGCTGCCATAACCCCGCTCCCTCACATTGTTCTTCTCAGAATATTTTGTCACAGAGACAAGGAACTATACTGAGACACATCCATCCTGGGCAGGTGAGCGGGACCTGGATACTATAAAGTGGCTTAGGAAGCTCAGCAATTTGGAAAATTTAAAATGCCTCCTGTTAGATAAATCCTGAGCTGGGTATGGTGGCACTCATCGTTAATTCCAGCACTCGGGAGGCAGGTGGATTTTTGTGAGTTCAAGACCAGCCCAGTCTACAAAGGGAGTTCGAGGACAGCCAGGGTGACAGACACAGTGAAAACCCTGTCTGAAACAAACAAATTAATTTTAAAAAGATAAATCATGAGGGAATAATTAGAAAGATATTTCTCTTTCCCTCCTTTGAAGGTTTTCATGCATGGAAATAGTATTGTTTTCCTCTATTTTATAGATACATTCAGAGAACAGAAAATTTTGTTTTTAATGTTACATTTTAAATTGACATACCATACCATAAATTTGGGTTTATGGTACAGTTCTATGCATTTCAATATACAAATATGCAAATAGCACTGTAATTAAGATGCAAAACAAAGCCACTACCCCAGGCCTGCTCTTCTTTTCACTCATCCTCCTGGGTCTCAGATCTATCCTTTGCATTGATTGCTCTTCTTTCAATGTTTGTTTTGTTTTACACAGGTCTCATTATGTAGTTCCCACCGGCCTGGAACTCTCTGCGTAGACCAGACTGGCTGTGAACTCCTGGGCTGTTCTCCTGTCTCCATCTCCCAATCACTGGGATTACAGATGCACTGCCCTTGTACCCTCTATGTCACAAATTTTATTTAGTATTATAATAATAACCTGGAGCCAGGTATTGGGGAAAAGCTGGAATATCAGAAACAAACCACAGTCAATTCTCATCCAGCCAACTCCTCAGGTAGAAAGGTGTAGGTCCTGTCTCCATGAGTCCTCAGACTGACTGGTCACTCAGAATCTCTGAACTTCTCCTGCCTTACGTTTCTGTTCCCCCAGCTATTTTACTTCCTGGTTCAACTCTCCTAGAGCTAGGATTAAAGATGTGAGGTACCACTGCCTGGCTGTTAGGCCTTGAACTCAGAGATCCAGAAGGTTCTTATCTCCCAGTGATGGGATTGAAGGCGTGAGTCACCACTTCCTGACCTTCATAGCTTAGCTTTGGATAATTTTGTTCTCTGTTATTCTAGACTATTTTTATTAAATATATAATAAAATCATACTCCCTTTTACTCTTTTAGGGGCCTGCCACCTAGCTCTCAAATAAATACATGGAGACTTATTCTTACTTATATAAGCCTTAGCTTGGCTTGTTTCTAGTCAGCCTTTCTAACTTAAATTATCCTGTTTCTCTTTAACTACATTTTGCTTCTGGGATTTTTACCTTTATTTATTCTGTATATCTTTATTTTCTTTTTACTTCATGGCTGGCGAGCTGGCCCTTAGTATTCTCCTATTCATGCTCCTCCCTCTTCTTCACAAGCCTCAATTTCTCTTCCTACTCATTCTCTCTACCTGCCAGCCCCACCTATCTCTCTCCTACCTTGCTATTGGACATTCAGCTCTTCATTAGACCATCAGATGATTTAGACAGGTAAAGTAACACAACTTTACAGAGCTAAAAAAATGTAACATAAAAGAATGCAATGCATTTTTGCATCACTAAAACAAATATTCCATAGCATAAACAAATGTAAAACATTTTAAACTAATATTCCACAGCATGAGACTGTCACATAGATGGAGCCCAATAGTATAGGCCTTTGAATGACTCCTTTCCATGGGTTGAATCATGATTGACAAGGCAATGGTGCTGTGGGAAGAAACTGTGGGTACTTTTGTGGAGCTTGGAAGGAGTCACTGGGTGGTGGTGGTGCATGCCTTTATTCTCAGCACTTGGGAGGCAGAGGCAGGTGGATTTCAGTGATTTTGAGGCCAGCTTGGTCTACAGAGTGAGTTCCAGGACAGCCAGGACTGTTGCACAGAGAAACCATGTCTCAAAAAAAAAAAAAAAACAAATAGAAAAAGAGAAGAGAGAGAGGAAAGGAAGAAGAAGAGAGAAGGAAAAAGGGGGAGAAGAAGAGAGGGGAGGGGAGAGAGGGTGTGGGAAAGAGAAAGAGAGAGAGAGGAGTCAGGTGCTGTAATCTCTCTGGGAAAGCTATCCACTTATTCTTTTATGTTGTTGTTTACAGAGCAACAAACAGGTGCTAGACACTGGCGTACTGAATGAAAAGTAGAGAACTGGACCCCAAACTCATCCTTTGAGCTGGAGGCATAGTCAGTTGGAAAGGTGCCTGCCCAGTATTGCAAGGCTCTGAGTTTAGTGTCTAGAACTAGGGAAAAAAATAATCATCCTCAAGGATCTTCAAAGGAAGAAAATATGCTAATCTTCCAGGCTTAAATACCAGGAAAGACTGTGCTGAGGGCAGTAGGGCAGACAAGAAAGAGTCTTTTCTAGAGTGGTTGAGGAGTAACCACATAGGTCAAACTGGAGCACAGATAAGAAAGAAATACACAAGTAAGCCACATAGCCATGATGATCAGATCAGGCCTGGGGAAACAGTCTCTGTTTCAGGAGTTTACACTGGGCAGGTGGAGTCAGAGCTGGGACACCAGTGGGGATGTGGTAGGCCATGGGAGGCCTTGGTTACTACTAAAAGGCCTTTAGATTTTCCTCACAGTGCGAGGGTATCCATTGAAGGGCTCTGTGGAAAAAAGTGAGTAGGTTAAGTCTATGTTTAATAAGGCCAATCAGGCTGCCTGGCCAGGGAACAACTTCTTAGAGAATGTATATAGAATGAGTTGTAAGCATGGGGAAAACTAAGATAAAGGCAAAATGTAACATTGGCATGAACTGGACAATGGTAGAAAAAACCAAACACACACACCACATACAGACACATCTAAGTATTTAAGGAAAAATTGAGTTTATTGCATAAGAGGTTATGCAGGTTGAAAATGGTAAATAAATTTCAAAATACAAACTGGTAGATAGTAGAATCAATCTAAGTTATAAGGAAAACTAAGTGTGACTCTTCCTGATATAATCTGACTGATGGATGTAACTGTGGCTTTTAAACTGTGCTTCTAAGGGCTCCTGGAATTTTTTTTCAATGTTTCCAAGGGATTGGCAGCAGAGTGGAAGCCACATTCTCCGGTTCCACCTCAACTAAGGTGGCACCAACATAATCTGCTTTGTATGTCTGATTCCCTGTAGCTTTCAGCAGGATAAAGCGTTGCAAAGGGAGAGTGTTATGACACAGTCAAACACTTCCTGGGTGATGAATGAAGTCTTAGTCTGCCCCATAGACAGAATCTATTCTCACCTCAGCAAATGGGAGCAGGGAAATGCAGTATCTAGACAGATAATTTATGAACATAACTATACTTAGAATTTTAGTTATACTCATTGCTCAAATGTTTTGTTTGACTTTTAGAAATGAAAGTGAATTCACAGTAATCTCCCTTCATAAGTACATAACACCCCCCCAAATTGAACACTGTTTCATTTACAGTACCCCTTTATCCCTAGAGTACACCCACCAAGATCGTCCCAGTATTATAGGCCCTGAAAGTCCATTAACCTGTTGCTTTTCCACCCAAAAAGATGGAATCTACCTCTAGGTAGAGACATGCCATTGTCTCTTTGTAGTGGGGTTATGTTCTGTTACATCATAAATAATTGTTCCACCTACTAGTTTAATAAAAATGCTGATTGGCAAAAGGCAGACAGGAAGTATGGGAGAGGCTACCAGATGAAGAAAACTCTGGGAACAGAAAGAGCAGAGGCAGAGATTCCAGCAGAGAGAGAAACCAGCAGATACAACCATGCTGTTCTGAGAAAAGGTACCTAGCCACATGGCTAAACAGATTAATGGAAATAGACTGAGTTAAAATGAAAGAGCTAGCCAACAAAATGCCTGAGCCATAGATCAATGAGCATGAAATTAATATGAGCTTTTGTGTGACTATTTGGGGCAAAGTGGCAGTGGGGCTGTGAGTGGGTCTGAACCTCGGGGCTAGGCCAGAAAGTCCAGGCCAGAAACTTATTATTACTATTACATCTCCTCCCTTAAGACTTAATCCAGGTCAATCTTTTGGCCAAAAGACCACCCCTAAGAAGCTGGGTTCATCTAATGGTATGTCAAAGAGATGGGAGAAATATTTATCCCTTTAGTGAGATAGTGTACTTTTCTTTCCCAGAATTTCTGGCTCCTGTGTGGTCCCTTATGAAACCACAGCTTCCTAAGTCAGTGCACTTTGCTGAATGAATCAGGAAAGTGCACAGCGTCTTCTTTTCTTCTTTCTCTTTTCTGAGCATGCTTTATTAACACTTCGGGCTTCCTCATGCTTTCACTAAAGCCCATTCCCCTCCCCCTTTTCCGTGCAGCTTACTCCCATTGCTGAACACGTCAGCTTAAACAGCATGATTTGTCTTCCGAGTCTCTGTCATCCTCCTTAGAGTAGTTGCTGATAAGATTTATAGCTTGCATGCCCTGGATTTTTCTTTTAAACTGTAATAATTTTTTTTCAAGTTTTCTTGTGAATCTTTTTTTTTTTAAATGAGTCTAAGAGCCCTCAATGGAGACTTTAATTTCCCTAGGAATATGAGGCAACTTCAATGGGACTCTAAAACATTTTAGGGAACAGGATGTCTGAAATTCATTCTAGATGCACTTCAGGACACATCTGCATGTGATATGGCTTAGTTTATAAATTAGGCACAATATGAGATTAGTAATAACCGTAAGTGAAACAATTATATAGTACCATGTAATAGTGAAACGAACACCATTGTTATTTCTTCTCTTAAAAGAATTAAGGCAAATGCCAGTTCTTGCAGACTGGGTTGATGACATCTGAAATGCCAGAAAATAAGACTGAGGAGAGTGGGATCTATCTAATGTACAGAGGGGGATTTTCTTCCAAAACAAGGTTTCTTCATGTAGCCCTAGCTTTCCTAGTGCTTGCTTTGTAGACTAGGCTGACCTTGAACTCACAGAGATCAGCTTTCCTCTGCCTCTCTAGTGCTGGGATTAAAGCCGTGTTCCACCACCAGCACCATCACCACTGCCTGGCTCAGAAGTACTCTTTTAAAATGGTATTATTTTATGAATTATAATTTTATTTTAAAACTGCACTATTTTATGTGCTTTTCCTGCAAATATCTGTGTACCATGTGTGTAGTTCCTGCAGAGGCCAGAAGAGGGCACCAGATACCCTAGAACTGGAGTTACCGAAAGTCGTGGGTGCTGAGAACTGAGCGCAGGTCCATTGCAGGGGCAGCCAGTGTTCGTAACCACTGAGCCATCTCTTCATCCCTGGTACATATCTTTTTTCTTTCTTTTCCTTTCTTCCATTTTCTTCCCCCACTTTTTCAAGTAATCTTTTTTTTTTTTTTTTTGAGTGTCTGTGTGTATGTGCTTGTGCAAAGACACATGTAAAAAGACAATCTGTGGGTGTCATTTCTCTCCTTTTAGCATGTGAGTTCTGGTGAGTAAACTCAGAACTTTACATTCAACAACATGCACTTTACCCATTGAGCCATCTCACCCCTAATTTTCTTTGTTTTAAATGACAGTATATCTTTATTGTTAAGATCATGTCAGCTGCTTTAATAGCTACAATAGCTACAACTCAGCAGCTTCATAGAATAGAAATTATTCTTCCCAAGTCCACTTGTCTGGGACACGTGTGTAGAACCATCTAGTTCTGTGAAGGCAGAATGGAGGCTCTGGGATCCTACAGAAATCAAGATCTATGAACTTGGGGTGGGGAGCAGCCATGAGCACAGGACAAGCACAGGTTTTTTTTTTTTTTTTTTTTTTTTTTTGGCGTTTTTTTTTTTTTTTTTTTCCCCCCTCACTGGGCTGGACTTAGAAATCATGTACTTCGGTCTTGCTCACATCCCAAAGGTCAAATTTCAAGGTCACATCTAACTACGATTTGTGACCAGCAAAATCGTTGGCCACACTATGACTGTGGTAGAAAAATGAAACTATAAATTTATGCTTTTGCTTTGGGGCAAGTTAACCTGCTTTTTGTGTCTTGTGACTGAGAGTAAATGCATAGGTGTATAAGGACTGATTCAGAGATATGTGTGCTCATGGGAGGTCCAAATGGTTGGCCTGAGGCTTCAGCATATAAGTGAGGGAATCACTTATCTCTGTCTGTCTTTGACAGGCTGAGTAATATCTACTTCCCTGGGAAGTAATTTTCTAGCATGTTATCAAACTATTACCAGTAACATAAAAATCAAAATGGCTACAGAATGGGCAAAAAGAGCAAAAATCTCTTTCGAGTCAGTGGTTTTACCAACAGGGCTAAATTGCCACACAGAGATTATGCTGGGAACTCAATTCACCAGAGGGAACAATTTTCCAGACTCTGAAAATACCTCGGAAAGTTTGAGAAATACCAGATTGGCCAGTTTGCCTCTTGACCTGGGCATTCCAATGGGCTTGCAAAATTTATAACCACCCTGATTTGTGCTGAATTTGCCTCCATCCACCTTATGTCTCTCAAAGAATTTCAAACATTGCTTCCTATTTCTCCAAGTTCCTCTTCCCCATATGAGAAAGCCACGGCCTGTTTTACTTGAGCTGAGTTCTCTTCATTCGCAAGTCCCTTCTACACCACTGTCCCCCAAAACTGTCTTTCTTCTTTTTAAAAAAAACTTTCTTGATCATATTTATAAAATCACTTTATTACCTTGAATTATGCTTTATCATTTAGTAACTTTGAAATAAGTGTATTATGTTTTTTTTTTCTTTTGAAATCTCACCATTTCTCATCTGAATCCAAGAGGGCAGCGTTAAATGTTTCCTTCTGTCTTTTTAACTCACCAGCTTTCTGATCAATGTGTGTATTGAGCACGCTGATTTATCAAATGAAATAAAAGAAGTTGGTGTTCTAAATTCAGTACTTAGTATCTAAGATGAAACTTCTAAGGCTATGTCAAGAAACCTGCGAAAGGCTCATGGGCTTGCTTATTTTTAAAATGGTCATCCGAGTATTAGACTTTCTGTATCTTCTTTGCTTCCTTCTCTTTTAAAGAGTTTTATTGGCCACATAAATTCATGACTGGTAATGCAAATTTATAAATAGATTTCATTGAGATCAACTATGAATCAGCAGAAGATAAAGATCTCTTCCAAACAAAAAATTAGACCAGTTTTTTATCTGGATGTTTCTGGGAAGGATAAAGGAGAGTTACTTTATAGATAGAGGCACGTGGTTGGCTTAAACAAAAATTGCTTTTAAAATCTAGTCTCATGTGAATCAGAAAAATCATCAAAAGGATTTGAAATGCTGCAATGAAAACTTTGGCAGGAACTTAAAATCAGCACAAGGAGCTAAAGGAGAAAGCAGTGTGAGTGGAGAAGTTTTTCTTCTTGATTTTTAAAAAAAAACAAAAACAAAAACAAAACAAAAAAACCGAGAACTGCTTTTTGTTTGAAAGTTGGCACAACTTTAAAAGCAATCCGGAACATGTCTAAAATGTGGTCAGGAATATCCCACACTCCACTCCACCCTACTCAGAGCCATGAGATTTCCCAAAATGATAAGGATATTTGAAAGATTCAGAAATAGCTGGGGCTTCTGCTTAATTTTAGAAACCAGACTTGCCTTTGAAAGCTTGCTTTTAACTGAATATTTGGTCAATTGTCTTCATGTTTGGAGGAACTCTGCTTTTTTGAAAACTTTGTGGTGGCAAGAGGGGTCCTGGGCTAGCAGGGTGGCTCAGTGGGTAGAGACGCTTTCCTGCACAAATGCGGTGGCCCGGGTTCGATCCTGGAAGTCTCATAAAGGTGAAAAGAGAGTTGTTCTCTGACTCTATACAAGTACTGTAGCCTGCACGCCACACCCCACAGTGACAACATTATTAATAATAAACCGTTCTCAATACTTTTTCATTGTCATCTCAGAGTAATCTTGAGTAACTTTGAGTAGTTTGCTGTTTCTGGACAAATTACCTTCAGAATCATTTTACAAATCGACCAGGATTTTAGGGAAGACAGTCTATGGCTGTACTGTGGCATGCATTCATCCACCCACCCATCCACATATCACACATGCATACAAACGAGGGATCACATGGATAGGGCTCCAGGCCATTAAAATAATAATAATAATAATAATAATAATAAATAACAATTTAAAGCACAGTGGCAAATTTTAGTTAATGGTCATTAGAAATTACCATTGACAATTTCATGCATTCATATAATGTATTTTGAGCATATTTATCCCCTAGCACTTTCTTATCCCCCTTCATCCCTCTGGATCCTTTCTTTTTTTCTCTCTTTTTGTTTGTATGTATGTGTGTATGGATATATTATTTTTATGATTCACTGAGTTTAGTTAAGGTGGCTTGCATGAGCATGGGTGTGGTGTTATTTACTGGATCATCAACAGCTTACCAGAAGCTTTACCCATGAAAAAAGATGACCCTTCCATTCCTTAGCAGCACTAACTGCCAGTAGCTCTCAGGTAGGGGTGAAGCCTGGTGAGCCTCTCTCCCATCCATGCTGGAATGTTGACTGGCTTGATCTAGTGCAGGCCTGCTGCAGATAGCAGCTGCTGTGAGTTTATGAGTGCAATGGCCATGTCATGCCCTGATGACAGCATTTCTCAGCAATCCTCTCATCATCTGGCTTCTGCATGCTTTCTATCCCCTCTTTGAGATGTTCCCTGGGGTGTGGTAAGGATGTGTTACAGCTGTCCAGTTTAGGGCTGAACAAATAAATCACACATAGAAGCTTATTCTTAATTAGAAATGCCCAGCCTTAGCTTGGCTTGTTTCTTGCCAGCTTAACTTAAATTATTCCATCTACCTTTTGCCTCTGGGCTTTTACCTTTCTCTGTTTCTGTATATCTTTTCTTTCCTTCTTACTCCATGACCAGCTGGCTAGCTGGCTGGCTTGGTGGCTAGCCCCTGAAGTCCTCTTCACCTTGTTCTCTTGCTCCTTCTTTTTCTCTTCCCAGATTTCTCCTTCTAAATTTCTCTCTGCCTGCCAGCCCCATCTATGCTTCCTTCTAACTCTACTGGCTCTTCAGCTCTTTGTTAGACTATCAGGTGTTTTGGACACAACTTCACAGAGTTAAGCAAATGCAACATAAACAAAAGTGACACTCCTTAAAATAATATTCTATGACACCTACTTATTATTTTAGACAATAACAAAAACTACTGAAGAGACAGGGCATTAGTGATTGAGGTGCACAACATTCCCTGTCTCCTATCCCCACTTGACTCATATTGACCACATTCTTTCTTTAAATATAATGAGATAATTAGTTAAATTAAGGTTTCCCTTTGGCTTAGGAAATAATAGGGTTTTATAAGGTATTCTGCATATCTCTGTTGTGGCTTAAGGAGAGGTGGCTTATAGCTTTGTATTTTTAATTAAAAAACTTAGAAACATTTAAATCATATGTCTTCCTAGTGTGTATGTATGTGTGAATGTGGACTCAAGTCTGCCATGGAATCATACCAAGATCAAAAGGTAACTGTTGGGAGTTGGTTCATTCTTTCCACTTTGCCAAGGAAGGGCCTCTTGTCTCTGTTGCTTAGGGTTCTCCAGGCTAGCTGGCCAGAAAGCTTCCAGGGAATTTTCTGTCTCTGCCAGTCATCACAGGAGGACTGTTGGGGTTGTGGGTCCATGTCATTGCTACCTCTCTAAGATTTTTGCATAAGTTCTGGGGATTGAATTTTGGGTCATCAGGTCTCTACATTAGCAAATATTTTCAAATGTTAAGCCATCTTCTGGCCCTGTATTGTTTTGAGGCAAGGTCTCACGTAGCCCAGGCTAGCCTTAGATTCCCTATGTAGCCGTGGGTGGCCTTGATCTTCATGAGTTCATCTTTCAAATGCTGGTGTTACATCCATGTATCTCCATGACCAACTTGATGTCTGGTCTTAGAAGTGAGGTGTTTTCAAGTCCTTTCTGAAAATTCTTGTTTTCCCAAAGCAAAGATGTTTTAAAAAATTTTATTTTTGTGCGTTTAGTTAAAATAATTTAAGTCCATGATTTCCAAAGTTTTTGGCTGTGTGGAATAAGAACAAACACTGCTTTTCCAGTCTTTAATGGGAAATTTCTATATCCTATTTTAGAACAAAACAGCTAACACTTATCTCTGTCCCAAATTCTCCATGTTAGGCACTTTCCACATGTTAAACAATATCATCTTTATATCATCCCCACAGATTGTCATTTATACCTCTGTATTGCGGATAACAAAAATAGGCTCAAAGAGGTTAAAGAATTTGTTCATGATCATAAAACCAAGAGATAGGGGCTGGAGAGATGACTCAGCTGTTAAGAGCACTGACTGTTCTTCTGGAGGACCTGAGTTTGAGTCCACCATCCACATGGCAGCTAACAACTGTTTGTAATTCCAAGATATGACACCCTTACACAGTTATACATGCAGGAAAAGCACCAATTCACATAAAATAAAAATAAATATTTTAAAAAAAAACAACAAAAAACCCAAGAGATAGCAATATCAGAATTTGAACCCAGACAGCCTGGCTCAAGGATGTGTCCACTCTGGTGATCTGAGGATATCCAAGCCTAGGGATAAATCTAAGAACTTTCCAAAAAATTTAAATGATTAAATACCCTTTACTTTATGGGTATTTATCATATACATGAAAAGGTCTTGATCACATTAATAATCTGACTTCAGTGAGGGGTTAATTGCTGATTGCCGACTTAGTAAAGCCAAGAGAATATTTTATTCTGTATCATTTTCATTGAGCCATTTATTATTTTTAGCTATCAAGAAGAGCTAGGCTTTTGTCTGGGAAAAAAATCTGCCAACTCCATAGGCCACTTTTGATTTCTCAGTGACATATCTGTTGAGGACTTTGCTCCTGGTAGTCTTCCTCTATCATCATCCTTGGTGACATCAACATCTAACTGGGTGACCTGTCCAACATCTTGGTCATTTAGTTCTTCGATTACCTGCTTTGGGAGCAATGATTTCTCTCCTCATTTTTCAACTAAGTTACCTGTTTCCATGGTTACAGCTTAGCCCAGGAACTGCACCGTCTCTGATTTTAAGATCTCTCTCTACCCAGCACCTACTGTCTTCTCAATTATTTGCTAGAATAGCCCATCGCTGCCAGGTTCTGACCTCCTCACATCCTTCTTTCATTGATCTCATACTTCCATTACTCCTCTCTGGCTCTCGCAGGTTTTCATTTTTCTCTCGCCTCCACTTCTTTTACTATCTCGCTCACATTCCTTACCCGTTATTATGACTACTCCCTTGCAAATACAATAAGTTCTGTGTTCTTCTCTCCATCTTACTGGCCTGGTATAACCTTGAAGGTCTTAAAAAAATGGAACAGAGGGAAAAAATAATACAATAGAGATCACTGGTTTCATTTTAAAACCTTCACAATAAACCTTAGGTGCCCCCTCAATGCTACTAGGAAATTCCCTATTTCTCTCTATGGTGTTTCCAAATGCTGTCTATTCCCCTGTCACCTAGAGGACATTTGTGTGTCTCAATACTTCTTATTCAATGATTTACTACATATTTTACCTTAAATTGATTATGGATGAAAATTTAAAGCTAGGTGTGGCAGTGCTTCCTGTAATTTTTGTAATGAAGCAGGAGAATTATTGTAAGTCAGGAGGCAGCCTGGTCTACTAGTGAGTTCCAGGTCAGCCAAGGATACATAGTGAGACTTTGTCTCAAAATGAAAACAAAATAAATAAAAGGAAATGTATCTGTATCTCAAATTTTGCTCTAGACTGTAGCAAGCATGTAGGTCCTTGTGTTCACAGATAAACACCAAGAAAACTAGGAGTGTTAAACACACAGGGTTGTTTCTTCAAAGAGAGAAATGTATGGCCTGTTTTTCTCCCAGAAAGCTGGTATCGGATGTGATTAATAGTCTGGTGATCTTCGCAGTATTTGTATGGCCAGGCGAGCTGCTACCCTAGTTCCTTATCATGATCTTGTTTATCTTGAGCCTGTTTGCTTAGTTACTCTACAGAACCCATCGTCATGGACGATGTCACTTGCACTTTGCAGGCGTTTCAACAGTCTTAAGCCGTGTTGTACACACAAGATTGAGTTAATTACCAGAAGGAAACTTCCCCCCCAAGTTGTGCTGTACTTAAATATGCCTAAAATAAACTAGTTGGGGTCAGACTCTCGAAGTTTGAACTGACACCAGCTACTCAGCCATATTGGAATGAATTTCCTCCTTTTCTTCCTAGACTGACACTGCTGGCTATGTTGTTTGCAGAGATTGTCCTCTACCCTCAGACACTAGATCAGGGATTAGAGGTTGGAAGTATTGCCTGTGAGCCAAATCTAACCTGCAACCACTTGAGGGGGGTATGCTTGTGCCCATGTATGTACATATTTGTGTTTTTGTATGTGTAGGACAGATGACAGCTACCAACATTTTTTTAATCCTCTCATTGACCTAAAACTTACCAACTAGGCTACATTGGTTGTACCAGCTCCTGAGATCTGACTTTCTCTGCTTCTCCAGAACTGAGATTACAATGGAGTATCACTATACTCATCTTTGTTTTATATGGGTTCTTCAGATCAAACTCAAGTCCTTCAAGCTTGAGAAGCAAGCATGTTACCAACTCCAGAGAGGTTCATAATCTCTTAGATGCTTTCCTGAATCTTTTGCCCATGGGATTAATTTTTAAGACTCTGTTTTATTTTTGTTTATGTGCATGTATGTGTATAACGAGTGTTCTACCTTGTTTGAGGATGAGTCTCTTTTCTTGTTTGCTGCTGGGATGTAAACTGTGTCTAACTAGTCCACAGGCTTCTGAGGAATTCTTCTGCCTCCACCTTCCATCTTGTAGGAGTGTGCTAAGTTACAGTCATGTGCCACTGTGTCCAGATTCTTCATGGGCATTGGAGATCCGACCATCAGGTTTACATCGCAAATGCTTTTACCTGATGAACTGTCTTCCCAGCCTTAATTTTGTTTCCGAACAATGCCAAAACAATCCAATGCAAGTACATCTAGAAGTTATTAGATGTACTAGATTGTTTTAAAGCAATTTTTGGCCTATTTAAAATTTGTTATTTTGAACATTTTATTATTTATGTGTGTGGATACCATGCATTGTACTATCCATGGTGGTCAGAAGAGGGCACCAGAGTCCCAGGAACTGGTGCTAGAAGGGTTGTGAGTCACCATGTGAGTGCTGGGAACTGACCCTAGGTCCTGTGAAAGAGCCGCAAACTCTCCTAAACATTGAGACATCTCTCCAGTCCCTTGGCCTATTTTTTTTTTTTTTTTAGAATTTGTAAGAAATTGTGCAAATGTGTAATTAATCCTGCAATAATTTTTTACACTTACTGTTTCTTTTCACGGCGAAGGGATGCACGTGCTGTGGTGCACGCGTGGATGTGGGCGGATGACTTTCAGGCCTCCGTTCGCCCCTTCCACCACGTGAGTCTGGGAGAGCAAAGCGAAGCTATCAAGTCAGTTGTGAGAACCTTCATTCACTGGACACTCTTGAGACTCCTAAGGGTTTGGTTTCCTAAAGCAGCAGTTAGAATTTACCTTGAAAGAGAAAGTTATTTTCCATGAAGTAAGTTCCTAATGGCTCTCTCACGCTCTTCTATGGAAAAGTCACTAAAGAAGGTTGCCTTTTTCTATTATTAATATCTGCTCATACATACAGGAGAAATAAGTGGATCTTAAACATAAATGGAATGAACATTTGTGGTGATCTCTAAAAGAGGCATTGATAAATCATTTTACAACCAACTGCCTATTATAATAAAACAAGTAACAGATGGGTTCCTTTATAGGATGAACTAATAAAACACCAACCATTGCTCATTTATTAGAGAGTAAGAATTAACACTCAAGAGGCCTTTCCCTGCTCTTACATAGGTTTCAGCATTGTGTGTTTACATTATTTCTCTTTTCCTTATGACTAAATCGCTATTTGTAGCCTTTGGGCTAGGTTTCATTAAGTTCTGTCTTCGTCCATGCAGGTTGTTATAATAAAATATAAAAAATTAGAATGGGTCACTGTAAACATAAAGTTATTTCTCATAGTTCTGGGGGCTGAGAAAGTTCAAGGTGGAAGGGCCAGCACTTTTGGTGTTTGGGGCTCTACCCTTTCCAGATGATGAGGTCTTGATGCAGCATCCACAGTAGCTTGTTAGAACAACTCGTACACAGGCACTCCTTTATCTCTCTCTTTAAAACACACACACACACACACACACAAAAATTTATTGATTAATTTTATGCCCTGGCTGCAGTTTCCCCTTTCTTCTTTCTTTCTGGCTCTCCCCTTGACCCTCCCCACCCCCATACACTCCTCCTTTAGGAAAGGACAGGCCTCCCATACATATCATCAAAACATGGCATTTCAAGTTTCAGTAAGACTAAGCACCTCCCTATGTGTTAGGGCTGAACAAGACAATCCAGTATGAGGAGTAGGGTCCCAAAAGACAGCAAAAGAGTCAAAGACTCTATATAATCAAGGCGATAAGGACTATGAGGAAAATTCTCAGTGATGGCTGGCTGGAGCTCTGGGGAGCTCACTGAATCAAGAACAGCCACTTGGGAACCGTCTGGAAAAGGAACTAGGTCCTCCAAGGATAGGCAACTGTCCACTGGCATGGGCAGTATGTGGAGTCTCAAGGGGAGGATTCAGACAGTGTTTCTGTGCACGGATGAGCACCTTGGAGCCCATTCCCTCCAGAGGAACATCTAACACAGTCTTGATATTAGGATGAGGAAATCGGACTTGCCTGGAGTGGATGCTAAGCTGATTTACCTTGGGACCTCTTGCCCTTTCTGGGGAGGAGATGGGGGCTGGGGAGTAGGGAGGCTGAAAACTGATTAAGGGGGATTGGGAGGGGGAAGGGATTTGGAACAAGGGGATACATGGATTAAAAAAAATGAGACTTTATTTTATAAAAATAAAAGAAAAAAAAGAGTCGGAGACAGTCCTGTTCCCACTATTAGGAGTCCCACAAGAGGACCAAGCTGTACAACTGTAAGATATATGTAGAAAGCTTAGGTCAGTTGCACATAGGTTCTCTGGTTGTTAGTTCAGGCTGCGTCAGCCCTATGAGCCCAGGATAGTTGATTCTGTGAGTTTTCTTGTATTCTTGACCCCTGTGACTTTTTCCCCCCACCCTCTTCTGTAGTATTCCTCAGGCTCAGTTTAATGTTTGTCTGTGGGTCTGCATCTGTTTCTATTGGTTGCTGAATGAAGCCTCTTTGATGCTAATTGGACTAGGCACCACTGTATGAGTATAGCAGAATATAGTCAGGCATTATTATGTTAACATTTTTTTTCCCCTGCAGTCACGTTTAGTTCTTTCCTAAGTCTCAGAGTCATTTAGCCAGTGGGTCTGGGTGAGTCAGGCAGTGTCAGGTGGGCTTACTTTCCTGGCATGGGTTTTAGGTTGGATTGGTCATTGGTTGGCCACTCCCTCAAATCCTAGACCACTCTTAGCCCAGCACATCCCATAGGCAAGACAGACTATAACTCTAAGGCTATGTGGTTGGGTTGAGTTCCTACTGCCCTCCCCTTGAAGTGTTGCTTAGTCACAGGAGGTGGCCAGTTAGGCTACACATCCGCTATTGCTAGGAGTCTTAGCTGGGGTTATCCTTGTAGATTCCTGGAAGATTTGCTTATGCCAGATTTTTTACCTTACCACCAAGTGACGCCCCCTTTCCAGTAGTCATGTGCTTCCCAACCTGATCATTCATGTTCCCGTCTCCACCTGCTGGCAGTCCACTCAAGAAATCTCCTTTATTTCCTCTTCCCAGAGACGTCCAGGTGCCCCCTTCCCCATGCACCCTCCTTGTTACCTAGTCTCTCTGGGACTGTGGACTGTAGCAGAGTTATCCTTTATTTTACAGCTAATATCTACTTATGAGTGAGTATATATCATGTTTGTCTCTCTTTGGGTTTCTTCACCGAGGATGACTCTTTCTTATTCTAACTATTGGTCTTCAAATTTCATGATGTCATTGTTTTTTAACAGCTGAGTAAGGGGCTGGAGAGATGGCTCAGAGGTTAAGAGCACTGACTGTTCTTCTAGAAGTTCTGAGCTCAATTCCCATCAACCAACTACATGGTGGCTCACAACTGTCTATCATGCCATCTAATACCCTCTGCTGTGTACTGTATATATAATAAATAAATAAAACTTAAAAAAACCAGCTGAGTAATACTGTACCTCATTTCCTTTATTCATTCCTCAGTTGAGTGACATCTAAGTTGTTACCAGGTTCTGGTTATTACAAATAAAACTGCTATGAACACAGTTGAGCAAATGTCCTTGTGGTATGATTGAGCATCCTTTGGGTATATGCCCAAGAATGGTATTGATGGTAGATTAATTTTCAGTTTTTTGAGAAACTGCCATATTGACTTTCTTTCTTTTTTTGAAAGTGAGAATTGATTTTATTAAAATACAAACCTTAACAAAGTCTTAGAAGGGAAATCACATACATGGAAGCTATTGCTACTTTTTAATTATATATTATTGTCTTTTGCATTATACAGGAGGTTGATTTGGATAATTATGCTATAAATAGGATTTTGTTGGACCTCTTGAAGATACTACCTAAGAAAATAATCACTCACCTTAATAAGAGGTATTTTTCTCCTGATTTCAGTATACTACTATACTTGGCACAGAACTTGCATGCATGCATGCACACATGCATGTATGTGTGTGACAAGATGATTGTTATAGGAGAACTATTTGTTCTTTTTTCTTTCTTTCTCTTTCCTTCTTTGTATTTTCTTTTTTTCATCCTAAACACATTTATTGTCTCCAGCATAATAAATTCTATAAGATAACACTTAACTGTCATGTAGCACACAGTCTCCTTTTGCTGCCTGTGGATCAAGATGTAGGACTCGCAGCAACCTCTTGAGCACCGTCCACCTACATGCTTCCAAGTTCCCTCTATGATGACGATGGACTAAACCTCTGAAACTGTACACCAGCCCCAATCAAATGTTTTCATCTATAAGAGTTGCCATGGTCATGGTGTCTTCACATAACAATAGACAGTGGCCCTCACTGAACTCTTTTTCTTCTCTGCTTTTTCTGCTTGCTGTCTGCTTGGGTCCCACGATGGTCCCTGGTGCCCAGTGAGCTTTGATGCAGGCGAATGCACACATCTGTCCCCTCTCCTCACCACTCCTCTACCCTTTCACCTTCCATGTGGCAGTCTTCTCCCTGGGCCCCCTTGCCACCCACCTCCTCCTCTATCTATCCCACTATTGTCCTGCTGCTTTCTTGAAGTTTAGCATTTACAGCATTGTTCTTCTCAAACTTCCTGGCTTTAGAACTCCTGGACAATGCAGCACAAATTCAGCCTGACTCCTAACTAGGAACATCCATCATCTATAAAAATAGTTATATGATGTATAAAAGAGTGTACAGCTGATAGCCTGTGTCTCTGTTGTCATTGTAAAGAAAAACACAAGTGTATATTGGAGTATTATGGACCATTGTATATTACTTATCCATGGATTGCTCCCACCCTTAGAGTTTTGTGAGAAGGCTGCATGGGGGCAAGCTTTATTTATTTTACTTCTTTCTTTTGCTTAAACAACCATTAGAATGGTATGCTCCAAAACGCAGCACAAAGTGCTGTAACACCAGAGGCCCCCATGGTCTACAGTGTAGCCCCCTCCATAATCCAGGATTCTGAATCCACCTGCACAACTGTCTAGACATCATTAGATTTCAGCATCAGATGGAGACAGCAAGAGTCACTGGGTTCATGTCTTTACCATCCCAGAAGATCAAAGGCAATACTTCTCTGTGCTCATTACTGTAAGAGTACTCAGGCCTTCACATGGGGACAAATCTTTTCACAATGAGTCTAGAGAACTGTGAAAGCTGAGATCTCCTGTGTTTATGAAAAAAAAAAAAATCTGAGGTCAACCAAAGTGACCAGAAATAGGCATTAGCAAATGAAATTCTACAATAGGATATAGAGTTATTAGAGAGGGGACATTTTACAGGCTGGTTCTTCCAATGTTTCAGGTTTTCATCTGCCTTGATGTGCGGCAGACAGCATCACTTCAATGAAAATTAAGGAAATCCATAGGGATTTCACTGTGATGTAAAAACTCACTGGAATATACATTTCTTGTGAATCCTACTGTAAATAGATTTCAAAAGCAAAGTTTCCACTGAGGAAATTTAAAAATTATTGTGGCTTCAAGTGAGCATACTGACTTTACTTAGATTGAATATATGACTATATGACTATGACACTTAGATTGGATATATGGCTATATTATTGTAATGCTACAGCCCACTGTCAAACACTGCATAGTACCCTAAGAATATGCATGGCTCTAATATGTCAATTGGTGCTACAGGTTGTTTTTACTATTTACAACATTTAAATTATGAAACCAACCTAGATATTCAACTACAGAGGGCTGGATAAAGAATATGTGGTATAAATACACAATGAGATTTTTACCAGTCAAAGAAAAACACTGGAAAATGGATGCAACTAAAGATAATTACATCAAACAAATTAAGGCAGCATCAGAACAATTTTTCTTTCATTTGTAGTGCCTAGATTTTATATGTAGGTGTGTACATTAAATCATGAATACATATGACATAGAAGTAGAAATAAAACTGTTCTTGGGGCAAAGGGGACTCATGAGGGTGCAGAAAGGTGGTGGGAGACAGAATGAGAAGAATCATGCTTAGCCTATAATATATACTTGTACAAAACCTCAGAGAGTTAAACCAAAATAACCAATTGTAAAGGCCAAGAAACCCTGAGAGATAGCGATGGATACATCTAGAATACTGGATGGAGCCTAAGAAAAGCTGCCCGAGCCAAGAAACCCTGAGAGATAGCAATGGATACATCTAGAATACTGGATGGAGCCTAAGAAAAGCTGCCTGAGCCCGATTTCATGTGTTTCCAACAGCACATGTGTCCCCAGGGCTTTCAAATGAAGTAACTGTGGGCTTCCCTTCCATGGTGTCTCTCACTAAGCTCCTTCACCAAACGTGTTTTTCTGGTCTGGGATGTCTGTCTTCCATTTGTCAGCTGTGTGCCCTTGGCTCACTGTGACTGTTTGCTTATTTGGAAAACGATTATTCTAAAATTCACTTCCAAATCTCCAGGGAACACTTGGAGCTGTTGGTGAAAGGCCACCTGCGAGTATGTTGCAAGAAGCCACGAGGTTACCAGCACAGCATTGCTCCATCTGTGCTTCTTAGGCAGAGTTATTGAGAAGGGGTGAGGGTGGGAGGGGCGGCGAAAGGACGTTCACTCACCAGGACAGGCCACATACTTGCAGAGCCAAGTACAAAGTGAATGCACTACTCTTACAAAGCAACAGCAAAAGCCAAACCCAAAAACAGCTGAGACGGTTGGTTAGCCTTGTAGCTCAGTTGTCTGAGTGCTTGCTTAACTGCATGAGGCCCTGGGTGCAGTCTCCAGCGCAGCCTAGGACTGGAATGCGCTCACTCACGGTGGTAATGGGTTCCCTTCCCCCCTACGAAAGATCGCTGTTTCTAAATGTCTTTCGCAGCTAGGAGGACAGATCCCTAGGAGATAATTGCCTTGTGGCTTGCGGGTCTCGGTGGAGGCTTTGGCCACTGGCTAGTGCAGGAAACAGGCGCCGCCTCCCGGTTCTGTTTACTTGTTGCCCCAGGAGACACACCGCATCAGTGTTTCTGGCTCCTACAATGCCTCACTCCAGCTTCTTGGGTCCCGGCAGCATCTCAAGGGGCCAGCCAACATGAGCCACAGCATCTCCTTGGGCTCTGGGAGTCTGGAGCACCCCCAGGAAGTCTCACCGCCTGAGGTAGAGTCCGACAGCAGTTTCCTGGGAGGGGCACGGGAGTCTCCTGTTTGCACGGTGTCCTGGGTGGGATTGGAGCAGCTCAATTCCCACTTAGGGCAGTGGTCGGAATATCAGTTCTTGAGGTGGTGCCTCTCTGACCACTGAAACTGGCTGCATTGCACAGAGTGGCCTTTTCCAGCGGTTCTTCCCCCACCCTTTCCCCAGGGAACAAAGGGATTTCTTCACTGAACTGAATTTTCGATTTGGAGCAACATCTTCTAACCTAGAGGATTAGCTCTGGGCTTCTCAAGGCTCCTAGCCTGTAGGCTGCTGATAGTTCCCCAAAACAGTGTCTGCTTGGAGCTATTTACTCATTACTTGGTACTTGGTGTTGTGGATTTACAAGTGACACACTTTCACATAGAAATGGGAAAGTTCTGGACCTGCTTGGGGTCTTCCTCGGGAGTGTGTGTGTGTGTTGCATTCAGAATGAATCTCTAAACTAAGAGGTGCGTTTAGGACATACCCATCATATACATCCTCTGGGCAAAATTAGATTAAAAACAAGGCTGTTCTCCAAAGTGCTATCAGATCAGATTTCAGTTATTTAGCATACTTGGCCTTATCACCCTACTTTTAGGTTTTTTGATTCTTCACATATTGTGGGAAACCAATATTATGATATGCAAAAACATCTAACTTTTTTTCTGAAAATTTCATATTTTGTATTATATTTTATCTTAATGTAGTGTCTATTTTTTGTGAATTAAGATGGTTGAATCATATATATGTGATACTTTTGTTATTAGTACATTTTTAGCAAGCCCGCAAAGTAAATTACATATACTATCTCCAAATATAGTCTGGTAAGAATAAAGGAATTCACCAAAATGCAGTGGTCAAATTTGAAATATTTAGCATTATTATAATCTTATTATCTAATATATATTATCTACTAAATTTTGGTAATTATTAGATACTTTACTCCCTCCCCACACACATTGTATTTAGTGTCTTTAAATTTAAATCAGCTCCTCAATTTTCTGCAGCTGTGACACCCCATGAGTTTATTATTGGCAGGAGACTACATAGGTGATAGTGTCTTAGTACATTACTTCAGGAGCTCTGTAATATCATCATGGCTGTTATTGTTGATCTTCCCAATAATGAGGACTATATTGACCTACCATTTGCTTCCCACAGTGATCAGTAAACAATTGTAGGATCTGGGAAGATGACTCAGTAGTTTAGAGCCTGTGCTGAACTACATTGACATGTTGGCTCACAACCATCTGCTTTTTTAGTACCAGCAGACACAACATTCTCTTCTGGCCTCCGTGGGTACCAGGCTTCTATGTGGCACACATACACATACACTTGGCAATACATTTGTACACATAGAGGCATTTGTTTAATCATCATAATCATTGTAACTGTGGAATTATCTTTTAGGATAAGCCTCTACCTCCATAAAGGAGAATTTCTGCTATACCTCAGATTTTAGCTGGCTTTGAAGAAATAGACTTTATTGAGAAGGGTGGAAGCAGAAAAGGCAGTATGTATTACCATTAGAATTTGATTTTATAAAATGTTTCATCTGAGATCATCTTAGGTAGATAATGGGGATGTTTTAAAT
Source organism: Sigmodon hispidus (assembly GCA_004025045.1). NCBI lineage: Eukaryota > Metazoa > Chordata > Mammalia > Rodentia > Cricetidae > Sigmodon > Sigmodon hispidus. The sequence continues at coordinate 22,487 of PVIH01010973.1, forward strand.
TATATAGTTGGGCTGCTCAGTTGACAAAAGATGTAGCTAAGAATTAACTGTCTTCTGAAAGTTTTATGTATCTCCTGCTGTGTTGTACTGGAAAATGGATTAAAATACAAAGCATGGATAGGAGGTCCCTTTCTGATAGTGTAGATATCCAAGGGACAGAGTCACTAGGTTTGGAATAAAAGTGGGGATCCAGAAATCTGCATTATTCTGTTTCTCCAGAATATTTTGGTTAAAATTCTTTAGGATGTTAAAGCTTGAATGTTCTCACTAGAAATATGATGCATTAGTTACCTTTTTTTTTTTCTGACCAAGAATGGCTTTGGTTCCAGAGGGAGAGTCAGTCCATGCAGGTCCTGCATGGCAGCAGGTGGCTGGAGCCAGGGCCTGAAAGATCATACATTCATACATAGAGGAAGCAGATAGAGCAAACTTGAAGTGAGGTTGTGCTGTAAATTCTCAAAGCCTTCCTCAGTGACATGATTCTTCCTGCAAGGTTCCACTTCCTAAAGGTTCCGTAGCCTCAACATAGTCAACAACAGGGAGCCAAGCCTTCAAATATGGAAGCCTATGGGGGGACATCCATACACATGGATCATATCATGTAGTATCTTTTGGGGACCTCAAAGACAATGTATGAAGGGCACTTGACAGTCTCTGCTGTGGTACTAATTGAAGTTAGCCATTAGTGTTCCTACTGCTATAACCATCACTGATACTTCATCCAGTACCCCCACCGCCATTTCAACAATTGGTTTCTTGAACATTCAAGAATGAGACTGAAGCTAGAAAAAGAAATGAGTTCTTGCTCTTCCTGTAGAGCTCATGGTCAAGAGACCTGGAACCATGAAAGGGATATTCCTACTCTGGTGTTCCTTTCGGAGGCAGATTGCATGCTAAAATTTGCCCAGTTGAATTTACCAAAATCAAATCACCCACCAGAAGAACTTCAGGGGGTTAGAAAGTGTGAGAGCTTCGGGCAATGTCAGAGCTGCCTGGAGTTTCTCAGTCAGGGAGGAGGGTACCATGCTTTGGAGAAATCATAAACAGCATGATAGACCTGGGAGCCCCTGTGCATTTGCAACAATAAATAGCTCTGCATGAAGATGGTTCCTAAGGATGGGCCAACGTCAACAGTCAGCAGAAGCTATAAAACGTGAATTTAGTGAAAAGTGTTTTGATTTTTTGTCGGGGCCACAAACTAATGGTGACTTTCAGGCTGTTTTTCAATGTTGCTGTTTTCACACATTTAGAGGCTCTAAATAAAAATGATGACTCAAGTAAGAGTTCGTATTGGGAAATGGAGTAAGTCTCTTTCCTCTGTTCATCACGGGCTGAAGTGGCACAGTGATTAAGAATGCTGGAAGCTGGTATAGAGGACCTGGGCACACAAGAACCCAAGCAATCGAATATGCTAAGGCAAAAAGATATCACTAGAGGTGATGATAAAGATTGATATCCTAAGATGATAAAGATTTCATTCACCAGGAAATTGTAACAATCCTAAATGTATATTCAAGAAGAAAACCTGGTAAATCTGTTAGGACGAACAGACAGATCCACATGAAGTAGCACCTTCTTTCTTTTGAAATTGAACACTTGGTGTGTGTGTTTATGAGTGTGTGTGCATGTGTGTATTTGAGTTTGTGTGTGTGTGTGTGAACCAGAGGACTACTTGTCAGCCAGTTCTCCCTCTCCACCACGGATGTTTGAGGGATTAAAATCAGGTCCTCAGGCTTCACAGTGCTTTAACTCCCTCCCTAAGGCATCTCATTGGCTCTAAAACACTCAGCTTTCCTGAGTTAGGAGCAGGTCAAGATCAACTAGTCAAAAGTTCAGTAAGAGAGGCGTCAAAGGGCTAAAATTCAGATTTAGTTAAGTTATTGTGAGAATAAACGCGTGTGAACCTAATGGGAAGCTGGAGAGGAATTGGAGGGAAAGAAGATGGGTCTGATGAAAATACATTATGCACATATGTAAAGTCCTCAGCAAACAAATAAAAACAAAGCCCCAGACAATAATTTAAGCCTTTGGGTATCTTCACTCATGTGGATTGCAGTCAGTTTTGACATTGTGCTCCTTTCTAATCCTTGTTAGTTCTTCACTTTAAATAAAGTTTTATTGCTACTTCGCAATCTCTTTGAGATAAAGTTACCAAGTTGTTTTTTTCCCCTTTGCCTAAAGTGGTGTGTGTGTGTGTGTGTGTGTGTGTGTGTGTGTATTGATAGGGACTGAATGAAATGAGATCTTTATATTATTATGAACCAAGGGAAACTATCACATCATTTGAGAAAGTTAGATAACCCAGCTTTAAAAGAATTCTACAACATCCTGGCTCGTACTCTTCCAAAGTGCTAAGGCCCTGAGGGAAGACTGAGGGCCAGTGAAAACCAAATCTCGTATGGAAACCCGCATTGGCTCCTGATCAGGAAAGGCCTCTTACTCCAAAATCGGAGGAAACCGGAGCAAGGTCTGCAGAGCAGTAATATTGTAACAATCTACGCTCTTAGTTTTGATAAATGGGACAAGTGATTTACAGGGGAGGTTGAGGGAAATGTCTTTGATCAGAAAGTCTTTGTTCAAGTTTTGCAACATTTCCATAATTCTAAATCATTTCAGAATAAAATACCTAAGAGATAAATGAGTAAATGATGACAGGCTTGTTCGTTTACACATTTGACTTTCAGGTTTTGATTATAACGTTCATCTTCTCTTGGATCTATTATCCAAACACCTGGCTTCAGAATGTGGTTTGAGATAAAACCTTCTGGCTTCAGAATTAGTGCGAGATAACATCTTCAAAGAATGGGTAGGACTTTTTGAACACCAAAGAGAGATTTTTTTAAAATAATAATATACTTTAAAGAGATCATCTTTGCTTTCTGTTAGTAAACAGAATGCAGTAGTATTATGGACAGTAGTGAATGCTTCTTGGTTTGCACATGAATTAAGTTGATGAATTTATAAGGACTTACTTTTTCCACGTTCAAAGACAACTTAATTAAAAAAAAAAAACTGTACAAGGGAGCAATGCTGGTCACATGAAGAATTATTTATGCCATGCTCTGTTGTTCAAGGTTTCTTTCATTCTTTGTTTTGCTTTAGTTTATTTTCTCCTTTGAGATTGGTGTGGTGGCAGCTTTGGTCTAAGGATAGATAAAGGCATGGCTGAAGTGGACGTTCACTCTTTCAGTTCCTGATATGCTAGCTCTGCTGGTAGTTAGGGTTTTGGCATCAAGATATATATTGCTTGAATAGCCAAAAGTTGTTTATAAAATTATCAAATGGAGTAGATAAATATCCAAATAAATATTTCTTTAGGGCAGTAGAGTGGGTATTAGTTTATAAAATAAATACCTGCTTTATATTTCTGAGTAACCCAAATGATTTTCTTCTCATTGAATTATTATTTTTTTTTTATATTTTTCTTCTCAAGCAATCACTAAGGATATTTATTTTTTAGAAATGTGGCTTTTGGCAAAGGAAGCTTTACATTTATAACCTCGGCATCAGTGCTAAGGGCGAGTGCTTTAAGACAATTAGGGAATTTCTATAAATCTCTTTGATTTGAGGTCAAAGATACATATAGTAGGATTTCTGATAGGAAGTCTTGATATTGAAGCCTAAATGTTTGAATTAGCAAAAATGAGAACTTAGGAGAAAATGGGAACCCCAAGGGTTCTGTTAATGAGCTGTTGGAATAGTCAGTCACAGGGCAACGGTCTCAAGCATGCAAAGGGTCCCTTGCTGTTGCAACTGCAGGGCCTGTCTTAAAGTCACACTCTCAGAAAAGTTGTATATGAGTAAAAAGTTATTATCATTGTTATTATTATTAACAATTAAGCAATAGAGAAGAGCATTTCAAAGGGTGATAAAGGCTTTGAGAAGAACATCAAACAAGGTCATACACTGGAGATTCATAGAGTGTCGGGCAAGACCTGCTTGGCTAGGGTAAGGAGGGATGGCTCCCAGGAGACAAATGACAATGGGCTGAGTCCTGGGTACACTGGAAGGAGCATGCATAGAAACAGCAGGCCTGTTGATGGGAAAGAGATGGATGTATTTATTCAAGAGTAGTTTGAGCCAGGCATTCTAAATTTCCAGCCAGAAATGCAAGGATTTGGGATGCTGAAGCAGTTGGATGGCTGATTTGAGGCCAGCCTGGTTTTCTTGGTTCGACCCTGTCCAAAAAACAAAAACAGAAACAAAACACAAAACAAAAACCTGCAAACAAAACCAAATAACAATAGGCTGTTTTCAGAAGTATGACTTTTGGCTGAGGGAGGTCAACATATTGTAACCTCAGCATCAATGCCAAGGGCAAAAGTTATTAACAATAAAAACAAAGGTGGTTTTGTTAACTGATGTTTTCTGCAATGTCTCTCCATGACTGACAGTTCCATAGAGGCATTAGGCTCTTCTCAATGCAGCACATGACTATTCCATGATAGTTTATTCCATCACTGTTGGTATGAAGGACAAAGCCAGGCTGAGAAACAGCTACTTGACAACCCCATGCCATGCATTCACAGTTGCTCTGAGAGAACATTAGGGGATAATTGGTGAATAATTCTGCAACTTTGTTAAATGTCTTAAATTTGACATTACATGAAGAAGAATGTTCTCGTTCTTGGGAAATGTGTGTTGAAGGACTTGGTAGTAACGGGCCATTGTGTGTGCAAATTGCTCATAAGTAATTCAGCAATCAGACTCATAGTTCATACACGAAGAGGTAAGTCAAATGCAGACAAATGTTCTCATAATTGTTGACTGAGTCTAAAATATTCTTCAGTTCATCCGATTATTCTTGGAAGTTTTCTTCATAATGAAGCAAGAAAAAGACCAAAACGGAAAAAGAAAACCTCACCAATATGTACCAGTCAGCAAATGAGGTGACACAGTAGAAAGTACTGTTTCTGGCAACTGAGTTTATGGTTTAGTTATGCAATGAATAATTGGTAATATGTGATGTATACACAAGGAGATGGCAAATGTCAATATGCTAATTCATGTAAGGATCCAGAGGGAAGAATATGATGAAGCACACTCAATGATGTGGGAGTTTTATAGATTAGCATGTAGGGTGTGTGTGAAGCCTTCAGACAACTGAGTTCTGTCTTCATCACGTGAGAACACAGGTATGGGGGTCCTATGAGCTGCAGAGAATGGTCCCACTGAGAAAACCTTTTGGTTTCAGGCGCCCCAGCCATTTGAACTGTAAGCCGGAATTGTTTTTGGTTTATGTTGTCCAGGCTCTGTTATAGTAAGTCTGAGTTGACTGACAGCCAGCCTTTGC
>PVIH01010973.1:27879-71922 GCA_004025045.1 Sigmodon hispidus
TTTTTTTTTTTTTTTTTTTTTTTTTTTTTGTTTTTTTGTTTTTTTTTTTTTTTTTTTTTTTTTTTTTTTTTTTTTTTTTTTTTTTTTTTTTTTTTTTTAAGAGGAATAGATTGGTGCTCTGACCCATTTTGTTCACCCGAGTTTTCTTTGGTGTTCAGCAGATGAAGGCTCAATTACAGGGCAGACAAATGCAGTGAGTACACACTTTAGAGATGATGCCATTTAGGTAGGGAAGATGAAACTTTCGGTCACGGCTCCTTATTATCAGGAGACATTGACTAGAGTGGAAATATACCTCTTGCTGTGTGCTAGGAAACCCACCCGGTTACTGTCTCTTTCTACCTTAGACTAATTCTGATGGTGAAAATGATCATGAACATGTTGGCATGAGGCTGAGGATTAGGCAACCCTTTTCATGACCTTGTGACCCCCAACTCTTTCCTTTTGGCACTAGTGGATGTCTGTGTTGGCTGAGTTCTTGGTTCTGCCCTTGCTTCTTAGGGTTCAGTCAGTGATCTGGTCCATACTCCCATTTAGTGGGTTTTTGAGTCTTATTTACCTTATTCTTTTTAGTTTTTCTTGGGAAAATGGAAAGCCATGGTTCGGTTTCCACCCAGTTAGTTGTCAACGCAGCTTTCTGCGGCCTCCACATCCCTTAAGGTGGTTTTCCCAATATGTGGCCATTATCAGTCCTGACAGAAGTCTCCTATGGGGAAAGATACAATTTAAATGCAAACACACTGCTAGATGCTGAAAATGGGCCCCAGAGTCAATTAATTTTCCTGTGACTTCTTTGAGTTCAGTTTGAGAAATTATCTCATTAATATGGACAGAATTTTCCTTAGCTTTCTAGAACTTTATATTCAGAGACTTCTAAATCAACCAGATTCAACCTGTACTTAGATAAAAAAAGAACTCATTTTTTAGACAGTAGCTAGAAAGAGATTTATAAATTAAAGTTAAATAATTCCTTGCCCTAAACTTTAGAAATATGATGCGAACCATCATTACAACCGTCAGACTAGCAAATAGTAGTACTGGAGGTTAGGTCAAAATTCAATTTATGAAAAGAGATCATTTTAAACTTTTGACTAGATAGATATAGGATAGTAATATAACTAACAATTAAGAATATGGGCTCTGGAGTCAAGCAGTCTTGGTTTGCATTTGGATGGATCATTTATTCATTCATTCATTCATTCATTCATTCCACACACATTTGCTGATGGCTAATCACTGGAAACACAGCAGGGAACAAAATTGCCATTGTCTTGTCTAATGATCTCTCAGGGGAAAACAGATGTTGTACAAACTGTCATTCAGATAAATAATAGCCACAGTGGTCATGACATAGAGTATCATGTATTGAGAGAATAACATAAGAACTTAATCTATATCAAAGGATTAGAGGAAGCTGATTTTAATGGCTAAAGAGCCATGATGGCTGGAACAGAAAGAAAATGGGTGGAGTTAGAGTTGAGGGAGGGAAGGAGGGGGCTCCTGGTCCTCTTAGAGCCTGGTTCCTTAACACAGTGTGGACAATACCGTCATCATCGAAAGGTCACTCCAGGACTAAGTAATGCTGCATTGAATTATGCTTTGTATAGGCTTGGTTTCAGGATTTAACACTTGGTAGCTATAAGGACTCATTGTGCTTCCTTTGTGAAATTCATGAGCTACTGTAGTCAAAGTAGTGTGAGCCAGGGTTGGATTCAGGGTACAGCAGATGATTTATGGAAGGTTCAAAAAGTATTTTAAATATACTATCTTAATTTATATTTTTATATACTTTGGTGATATATTAGATATGCACAGTAATAATACACTTATATTAATGTAGTGCTGGCAAGATACAAGCAAAATTATTTGTAGATCCCAAGGTAGAATCATGGGTTTAAGAATCAGATGAGCGTGTGGCCTTGCAGTCAGGCACAGTGCATTCCCTGTGGGCTCCTTGGCCAAGACCAAGCTGCTCATGTTTTGTGACATTACTGCAAGGGCTGAATGCAGCAAAATCAGTATAATGATAGTTTATGTTTATGTGTATCCAGTCCTTGAGAAAGGATCATTGATTGTTGTTCTTCAATGGACAAATACTTGAACATAGACATCTGTTTAAAGATGTCTGTGCATGTATGTCAAATTGCATGTCATGGTCTAAGTGTGGGGTCAGAGGCCAACCCTGAGTGTTGGTCTTCCCTTTACACTTTGAGAGAAGGTCAGTCTTGCTGTCGATGTCATTTTATAGTTGTGTAAACAGAGATAGCTGGCTGTGGGGTTCCTTTTCCTGCCTCCCATTTTCCTGTAGGAATTCTGGGACTACAGACACTTGCCACCATCTCCCGCTGTATGTGGGTTCTGCAGGTTTGAACTCAGTTCCCCGTGTTTGTGTAGCGATCATTTTACCCAGTGAGAGCTTTCCCTAGCTCTGGGAAACGGCACTTTTAAAGAGATACAGAAATAATGAAAAGCTGCTGATTAGATAATGCCCTTCATCAGGGATACCATGTGAACAGGACCACAGAACCAACTGCCTGGGTCTTAGTGGGGCTTACAGAGGTCAGAGAGTCTGGTAACTAGGTCCTGCGTATCCGTTGTGGCTGAGTAGTTTGGTATTCTTATTGGAGTCCTAACAGTGTGTGTGGGGGGCACTGTCTCTGACTCTTTGTGGGTCTTTTCCTCCTACTGGTTTGCCTCATCTAGCCTTTATGTGATAGTATGTGCTTGGTCTTATTGTTATGCCCTGTTTGGTTGATGTCCCTGAGAGGCCTGCTTTTTTCTGAGGGGAGATAGAGAAGAGGTGTGTATGGGGAGGGGCAGAAGGGAGATGGGGGAGGAGAGAAAGGGGAAACTTCAGTCTGGATGTATTATATGAGAAAATTATATATATAATTAAGTATATTTATAGTGACCCTTAATGTGATGAATCTCAGTAATCTCAGCTTATTGGTGAAGTATCAGTTGGCATTGCTTTTATGTGAGATAGGCACCCAAATCCTTAAAATGTTTATTCCTTTTGACACAGCCATTTTGGAAGATACTGCTGGAGAGTCCCAGCCTCCCTATGCTCAACAAAGTTGGGAAAATGGAGTTCCCTCTCTCCAGCAAAGCTTCCGGTCTCCACCTGCCCTTGTTTGGAGAATGTCCCTGGGTCTGGCGGACTGACCTTATCTGAAAGCTGTCTCTAACCCAGATGCGTGACTCATCTTTAGCCTGACCCTTGGCACAGATTCCCTGCTATGTAGCCTTGCTGGAGAGACTCTTCTATAGGACCTTACTGCCACATACTAAGCCTTGTGACAGGAGTGTGCCATTCAATGCAAATTAGGGTTTGTCCCCAGGCTCCCCAATCCTATATATTCCTTGTACTCTGGAATAAAATTGAGCTGATTCACCGAAATGTGTCTCCTAGAGGGCTGACCAAAGCTTTCTGTCACCTCATCTGCTTTCTTCCTCTCTTGACCTGGTGGCCAACAGACTGAGGGGAAAGAGTACCCCCATACAGCCATTTCTTTTTCAGTAATAATTCCTAAGGATAAATTAAAATACATATTTTATGATGGAATATTATATAGGTGGTTAAAACTGATAGGATTGTGGGGACCTTTGAAAATGGGCTAAATGCATTTTGCAGTAGAAGATGGACATAAGCCTTTTGTGGGTCTTGTAATAGAGTTTTATGCTCCAGAGAGATACATTTTGGGTGTCTATTCGACAAAGAATGGGCCTAAACTTGTGATCTTGAATATCAACTTGACTGGATTTTGAAATGCCTAGGGATCCCTAAAGCACACTTCGCAGTGTGTCTGTGAAGGCCTTTCAGAGAGGGCCAGCTAAAGGGGAAGAAAATCTGTCTTGAATGACCATGGCACCATTCTATCAGTGGGTGATGCTTCATAGAATAAACATGAACAAAGAGAAAGCTTGCTAGTCTAGGCATTCTTCATTGTTTCACTTCCTGGCTCCCATCCATACCACAAGATGTTCTTCTCTGTCATGTCCCCCCCTCTCAGACTGAAGGTTGGACCAGACAGTGAGTACTAGAATAGAAATGAGGAAAATGTGGATTACAGTTAAATAAGAAGTGTTCTATACAGCCTGGGGAGTTTATTTCTTACTTTGCTTACCAGGGAGGGGTTTGTAGAATGTTTGTGTTAATTGTCACTTTGCCTGGGTCTAGAATCATCTAGAGGACAGGTCTCTAGGGATATCTGTAGGAATTTTCTAGTTAGGTTGGTTTCTGGGCAAGCCTGTGGGGGATAATTGTGGTTAACTGATGTGGAGAGGAATTGTCTTAATTGTGGGCAGGAAATTCTAAACTATATACAATGGAGACCTCAAGCTGGGCACTAACGAGCTTGTAGGCATGCGTTCATCCCCTCTTTTTCCTATGAAGGCAATGTGAACAGCAGTTTTAAGTTTCTGCTGCCTTGACCGCTCCTATGGTACTCATGATGGACTGTACTTTGAACAGTAAGCTAAAATAAACCTTCTCTTCCTCAGCTCTTCTTCTTATTTTTCATTTATTTATATTTTATGTGCAGTGTTTGCCTGTATACATATATATATACTGCATGCATGCCCGGGACCTACAGAGACCAGAAGGAAGTGTCAGATCCTCTGTAGCTGGTGTTAGAGACTGAGAGCTGACATGGGGTTGACAGGAACCCAACCTGGGGCCTCAGCAAGAACAGGAACTGTCTAACTGTTGAGCATTGCTCCGGTCCTACCTTCTTTTTTTTTTTTTTTTTTTTTTTTTTTTTTTTTTTTTTTTTTTTTTTTTTTTTTTTTTTTTTTTTTTTTTTTTTTTTTTTTTAATAAAAGTTGCTTCCATCAGGGAATTTTATCATAGAAGGAAGGAAAGAAAAAAGACACGGAGGAAGTGATCAGAGCTTCCCAGAAAGATCAGGATGAAGGAGGACAGAAGGAGGGTAGTACTGGAATTCTTCCCATGTGTCAATCTTGTTTTTGGAAGGTTTTGGCAGAGCCATTTCAATCCAGTTCTGGTGTGGAAGTGCTTGAACTCCGGGGCCTGAGAGCTTAGTGAACTGGTTTGGTCACAGGAGGCTTCCACACTTGCCTAACAGAAAACACCTTGCTATCTGTCTCAGGGTTTCTATTGCTGTGAATAGACGCCATGACCACAGCAACTCTCATAAGGAAACCATTGAATTGGGTGGCTTATGGGTTTAGAGGCTTAGTCCATTGTCATCATGGTAGGAAGCATGGTGACATTCAGGCAGACATGGTGCTGAGAGTTCATATCTTCCTGGCAACAGGGAGAGGGCTGTGGTACTAGAAGTAGCTTGAGCATAGGAGACCACAAAGCCTACCCTCACTGTCCCTGTCCAGCAGGTTCAGTTATTTGAGGGTTTCGAGGGGGGGCATCTGTGAAGCAAATAGGGGGAGAGAGAGAGGAAGCCAAGCGCGTAAAGAACGACAAGAGTCTGAGTCACGTCAAGGCTTCGTTTATTGAATGAATGCTGAGGCTTTTTAAGCAGTGCTTTTGGAGGGGAGGGGGAGCAGAGAGAGGGGGGTGCAAGGCTCCAGGCAGGGAGGGGAAGCAGAGAGAGGGGAGTTAACCAAAGAGGAGAGTGAAAAATTATCAGAGGAAGTCCGGGTGGGCAGGATCTCTTTGGTCCCATGATTCTGCAGCTGACTGATTACTGTTTGAAGCCCTATCTAAACGTACATTGTATGATGGGCCAAGGACATCCCATTTTTTGCAAGGCCTGCAGTTTAGCGAAGAACACCTTATCATGGGAGACTCCATGAAGCTCACTTCTGTAACTAACTAAGGACGCCTAATCTTGAAGGACTCCAAGAAGCCTGTTTTTGCAAAGCTAGTAATTTACCAAGGATGCTTCATCCAAGGAGCAGGAAATTCTAAATAGTCCTGGGTCAGTCTCCAACACCCCACAGTGACACACTTCCTCCAACAAGGCCACACCTCCTAATAGTGCCACTTCTATGAGCTGATGGGGGCCAATTACATTCAAACTCCCACACTGTCTCAATCGGAACCTGGGTTAGGTCAAGAAATGACTTGAATCTGGGAAACCGGGGACTAAGGCTATATCTCAGGTGGCAGCACAGTTCCCTGCCAGCTGGCCTGAACTCACTATTGGACCATGCTGGCCTCAAACTCATAGAGATCAACCTGCCTTTGTCTTCTGAGTGCTGAGATTAACATGTCCAGCTCAGTCAAATTTCTTATACAACTCTAAATCAGGAGCCCACAGTGGGCTGGGCCCTCCTCCATCTATTAACAATGAGTGCAGTTTCTCACAGACATGGCTACAGGCTAATTGGATCAGGGCACACTCTCTTTGCAGATGATTCTAGGCTATACCAAACTGACAGTAAAAAAACCTAAGGTGGATAGCCTGGGCTGCCTTCTTTACTCTTCACTGGAGTGTATAGGGAGGATAGGGTGTGGGTCCTTGGGTGGGTGGGGAGTGACATAAATCTAATTGAAGATGGACCCACCTTTCAGAAGCATGTGGTTGGCTGTATTTTGTTTGCGCTCTAACAAATAAAGCTTGCCTGGAGATCACAGCGTGAAGCTAGCCACTAGTTCACTGTAGAGGGCAGGCAGTGTTGACACACACCTTTAATCCCAACACTTGGGAGGAGGAAGCAGGAAGATTAGAAGGGAGTTCAAGGCCACCCTGGACTATAGATTGAACCAGTCTAAAAGAGAAACAGAGCCAGGTGGTGTTGCATGCCTTTAATCCCAGCACTAGGGAGGGGCAGACAGGATCTCAGTCCCATTAGGTCTGAGGATTCCTAGAGGTAAGAAGTTTCTAGTGGCTGCTGCTCTGCTTCTCTGATCTTTCAGCTTTCATCCTAATATCTGGCTCTGGGGTTTTATTGATTAAGACTAATTAGAATAGTGGTCCCTTCCTATACTGAAGTCTATCATCTCTGCCCCAAAGAGAGATGTCAGGACGCTTGTCACTCTCATACTATGGGATGACAATTGCTAAATACAACTGTGGAAGGGGCCTGAGATCCACCTTGAATTTGACTTATTCTGAAGCAAACTATTAAAATGCCATTCTAAGCGCTTTATTGTGAATCTCATACCTTTGTATAAATTATTTTAAAATGCTATTCCATATTTGTGTGTGTGCGTGTGGTTGGGGGGTGGATCCATGAGGTGAACTAAGATAGCCAGTCACCATTGGCAGTAAGAACCCTTAGAGACTGAGCCAGCTCAATGTTTCTAGGTTTGTGTGAATTCTTATAGGAAGGTTTAAAATTGTTTGAAGATTTGCTTATGTGTTTTTAAAGTTTCCACATTCTCTCTGTTCTGAATGGGTCTCTGAGGAGGCTTTGTTGCTGTCAGGAGATCGTGTGTCCTGGAGGCCACAGATGACTCCTAACAAAAGAAACAGATGCCGGCAAACACAAAGCAACAGTTTTAAGCAGGTTTCCTTGGGCAGGGCTAAGGGCTTGTTTGGAAGAGAAAACAGGGGTTTAGTTCAACACAGATGTTATTTAGGAAGTTTTATTAATTTATTTTCCCCCCTGTCTACTTTGTCCTTTGTTCATTGGAGATCTTTTATACTTAGGTGAAAAAAAAATTAAAAGCATTGAATTCCCATTTTAAGCTTCCAGGACGCCCATATTTTGGCTGCCGTATTATTTCTGTCTCATTTCTCAGCCCTGAGTTTCCAGTCTCAAAAGTCCCTGCCCCTCAGATGCACTCCAAGAACTCCACCCCCTATTTCTGCTCGTCTTTGTGCAGTGCACTCCGCACTCCAGGGTTCAAGTTCAGGGTTTCTTGTTGCCTCTGTAGCCAATAAAAGCTCACAAAAAACCAGGCATGGTAGCACACATCTGGAATCTTAACACCTGGGAGGTGGAAGAGAGGAAATGGATCCAAGTTCAAGGTCATTCTCTGCTACACAGTGGGTTTGAAACTAGTCTGGGCTACAAGAGACCATGCCTCAAGAAAACTTGTGAAACCCAAGAGAACAAAACACAACCCAACATCCAGGAGACTAGGAACATGACTCAGTGGGCAAATGGCTGGCTGGATAAAGATGAAGATCTAAGTTTGGGTCTCTAGCAACACACACACACACATACACATATACACACATGCACATATACACACATACACACACATACCCACACACATACACACACATACACAAAATACAGGTAGGTACCGCAGCTTGTGTGTGTAACCTCAGTGCTGGGGATGCAGCACAGAGATGCTGAAGGGCATTGGCTGACCAGCCTGCCAACCAAATCAGTGAGTTTCTAGTTCATTGAAAGACCCTGTCTCAAAGTCTATGGTGGTGAGTGATTATGGAAGATACATGACATAGACCACTAGTTTCCACAAACACCCACATGCATGTTTAAACACACACACACACACACACACACACACACACACACACACAAACATGTGCACCTATATATACAAGAACGTGCACATATATGCATGCACACATATGCGTACAGGAAAAACAAGACCTAAAACCTCAAACAAACAGAGATCACAAAACATGCAACTTCTGCAGTCTGTAGAGGTCTATGGGAATATGACAATTGCGAACTTGGCCATTTAAACTTCTAAACACACTTTCAGCTATTTCTTAAGACTTTTTAGTATGGAAGTTAATCACTTTAAAAATATTTAAATCTATTTGGAGCAGATCCATAAACATATACAGAGTGTACATGTTTATGAGCATCATGTGGTACTTTGATAGACAGATAAGAGTTAATTGCTTTTATTAGGGATCATGGACATTACCAAAGTTACTACTGTTCCCTTTGATAATCATTTCTACTCCTGACCCTCTTCAGCAGTAATTGATACATTTTTCTTTTCTGGTGGGTGTCTTTCAGATCATTAAAAATACTTTGCATGCACATATGTATCTAGAGAAGTTATTTTGTTTAGCATATACTTTTAAAACTAAATGGTGGTTTCTGGAGAGATGGCTCAGCTGTTGAGAATACTGTCTATCCTTCCAGAGATCATGGGTTAAATTCCCAGGACCCACATGGCAGCTCACAATATTCCCTTTTGGCCTCCAGGGGCCACATGTGGTACACAGACATACATATATATATAAAATAAAAACAAATAAACCTTAAAGACATAAATGGTATGATAATGTTCTCTAAAGAAGTATGCTTTTGAGATTTCCTCATGTTCATCACATAGATTTAGTTTGGTTCTTTTTTATTCTTTAAAAAAGTTGTTTTTGAGATTGTAATATAATCACAACATTTCTCCCTCCCATATATCCCTCTACACTCTTCCCCAAATCCATGGCCTCATTTTTTACTAATTGCTATTGGACGCAGTAATGGAAGAATCCTGGTAATTCAGCTGAACTGTTGAACGTTATGGTGTGATGTAATGCTGGAGCAAAGGGGAGAGTGGTTATGGGACCCAGAGGTGAGAGTGGAATGAACTTTAGAGCTTTTGTGTGCTCCATACTGGTAGTGCTCCTCCTCCCTCCTCCCCCCTCTTCCCCCCCCCCCCCCCCCCCCCCCCCCCCCCCCCCCCCCCCCCCCCCCCCTCCTCCCCTCCCTCCTCCTCCTCCTCTTCCTTCTTTCTGTTTCTGTCCATGGGATAGATAATAAGACAGTTAGGCACTGTAGTAGTAAGCCTGGCCCAGGACACTGCCCACAGGTCAGATAATTGGGCACATTGTGTACTAAATTATAAGTGAGCTTATCTTTGCTTTATGGCACCGAACTTGGAAACTATCTTTTATTCTGAAAAGACTATGAGCCACCGAAAGGCAATTTCATTCATTATCATAATAGTGTCAGTAGTAGAATCAAATCATATGTAGTTGGATCTCTAAAATTAATATAAAATTGCTTCATGGGCTAGCTGGGTTGTAGCTAATGGCTTCAATTGTCCTCACGGGAGGACAAATGGATGGGGCCTTAATTTTCCCACTGTGGGTAGAATGAGAAAAAAATAAAGTGAAGATTGTTTAATACTTACAAGTAAAGTTGAGGGATTTTATCTTTTTTAAAAGAAGGACTACAAGAGGGCTTGATTAAAGGAAACCTCTGGTAACATCAGCTCTCTCCTGTGTTCCAGTCTGTGCTGTCAGTCTGGACACTGTGGTCTTCACAGATACACTGCATAGCAAGGATCATGCATTTTAGCTGTGCTTGTCCTTGAAAAAAATACTTAACGGGGGGGGGGGGAGGAGGGAGGACACCATGAAAACGGGTCCTCTAAATCAACACGATCAAAGCTTATATAAACTCACAGACCCTGAGGCAGCATGCCTAGGGCCTGTGCAGGTCTGAGCCAGGTCTTTTGGGGATATATCATGGCTTCCAATTTAGTGTTTTTATGGGATTCCTGAGTGTAAACTAGTGAGTCTTTGACTCTTGAGCTTTCTCTTGGGCTCTTTTTCTTCTGTTCGTCTCATCCAACTGCACTGTATTAGCTTTTGTTTTATCTTATTGTTTCTTATTTTGGTATCTTTTATTATTATCCCTTAGAAGCCTATTTGTTTTCTAGTGATACAGAAAGGGAGTGAACCCGGGTGGGAGGGGAAGTGGGGGGTGAGGGGGGAGAGCAGAGGGGAGAGAGCTCTAATCGGGATATATTATGTGAGAAAATACATTTTCAATAAAAGGAAAAAATAAAACAGCAGAGGACGTGCATTCTGATGAAGAAAATAACACACAGTCCTTGTAAAGGGCCTGGGAAGTATGGAAAGATGAAAAGAACCATGGTATTTCGTGCCAGCATTTAAAAACTTATATTTGATTATACAAATGATGTAAAACTAAGCCAGTGTGCTCTTACCACACGTCTAACACTAGTGTCCATGCTGGAGGTCACTATTACTATCAGGCACATGAGCTTTGTTCACTTTGATTTGTCTAAGGCGTACTCATAAGAAATACGTAGTGGTATTTTTCCTTTTCCTTTTGGTTTCTAAACACACATATCAGACTGTGGCTCTAGCCTTCCTTTGTTTTGTTCAGTGATGTCTCTTGGAGACAGTATAATGCTCTGACGTAAGGATCTGTCTCCCATTTCCCATGCTGTGGGTTCTACAGCTCAGGAAGGCCTTTGTTTAATAACAGTCATGTGAACAGGAGTTTACATTGCTTTAATAACCGCTCCCCGAATATCCTCCTGAGTGAGGTATCACAATCCCAGAAAGAGAAGCAGGGGATGTACTCACTCGTTAGTGAACTTAAAAAAAAAAATTGAGAGAGAGATGCCATTGTACACAAGAACTCAAGGCTAGAACATGGCTAAATGATACAATGCCTCACTTCTGCATTGATGGCCTCTAGCAGTGGGTATAGGTGAGGAAAGACTTGTTTTCTTTAAGGGTCTGGCCACAGGGAGTTTAATTATGCTCCAGTAAGTAAATGAGCAGCATGAATGGGCATTTTTTGTAAATGGGGAGATCATAAGAGTGGGCATGAATCTGAGAGGTCTGATAACTGAGTTTGATGGGTTGCATGATGTAAAATCACCAAGTAATATATATATATATATATATGTATATATATATACAATATGCGTGTATACTCCAATAAAATAAAATAAAATAAGGATTGAAAAGAAAGAATACATTCAAAAATGAAGCTTCTATGTACTTACAAATAAAAAACCACTCCCCTTTTGTTGTTATTATAAATCACATAATAATTATCTTTATGTATGTCTCTGTGCACGAGTGAATAGGATTCAGGAGGAAATAGCTAGATCAATGAGCCTTTGGGTCAGACCATGTTTGTTGCTTTGGTAGTGCAAGAGATTGAAGCCAAGACTTTGTACATGCACAGCAACGTCTCTTACAAGGAGATCTTTGTACCCAAAGCCCTGTTTTACCTAAAATTCATCCATGACTACCCATGAACACTTGAAAATGTTAATACTTTTGATACAGATCTGCTTTAGACCAGGACCTGATAAAATGAAAAGGCTATCTCTTAACTGTTTCATATGGCTTTTAATATTATATTCAGTGGACACATGCATTTTATTGGAAGGAGATATAAAACAACTAAATAACTATATCACTTTTTACCTGCGACAATTACATCACTTCCTAAGTGAAATGTGCTTTGTTGTTGAAAGAGATCATAGAAAAGAGAACTTACTTTTCTAATTTTTTACTAAATGGTTGGCCGTGTACACTGAGGTTAAAACCTTTCCTGAGTACACTTCAGCCTCTCATGGCCTCATGTGGGAAGTACAGCTGTGGTGTCTGTGGATATATATTACATATTCAATAAAACGTGAATATTGGGGAGAGAGCACCCAGTCAAATCCTAGGCAGACAGCTGAGGAAAGTCTTAAACCTTGAATACAAAGATAAACAGCTGAGTCAGTCACACACACCTTTAATCCCAGCTCAGGGAAAGCCGGGAGTGGTGACCTCCACTCTTGATCCCATAACTCCAGAGACAGAACTTCTCCTGTTTCTGTGAGTTCAAGGCTACACACTTTGAATCCTAATCTGGATGGGATAGGGTATGAAAGGGCTTGTAGAAACCAGGTAGACACAGAAGCGACTGGCAGAAGCAACCAGGAGTGAGCCTGAGGAAGTTGCAAGACAGTTGGGTGAGAATTGACTGTGGTGCTTCCTCTCTCTGATATTTCAGCTTTCCCCCAATATATGGCTCTGAGTCTCATTTGTGCGACCTCAGGTATCTGAGGTTCAGTGGGCCCCTCTGAATTCTGATCCTGCACTAAGGGTGTCCAGTCAATCTGTTCTGCCTTTTCCTCAGGAGGATTTAGCCAGCTTGGTTGTGTTGTGACTGCAAACACTGCCTGTCACTAAGTGTCCTGGAGGTTTTGTTTCGTATCTATAATGTGCCATGCACGGCTCATGGCAACGATTGTTGTCCAGTTCAGGGCTGCTTGATGACTTGTGGGCGGATGAGCCTATCAGGCACTGTTGGTTGGTGGTGGAATAGTATCTGGCAGTCATTAGTGGTTTTACTCATGTGTCCTCTGAGGCCCCTGGGATGTTCCAGGAAATTCTCCTTTCTGTGACCTCTTCCACATTCCTTCAAAACATGAGTGGTTTCCTTGCATGTCTTTTGCAGAGACCACAGGACCTGGAGAATTCCCAGTGTTGAGTATAGATGTATGTCTGTGTTAGATACTGTTCTCAATGCTGTTGCAAAATGCCTGGTGGAAACAGCTTAAGGAAGGAATAGCTACTATGACTTAGAGTTTGAGGGTCTGGTCCATGGTGACCACCGTGGCATAGTGGCAAGTGTATAGGGCAGCTGGGCACATTACATCCACAGTTAGGAGGTCCAAAGTGATGCTTTCTCATCCTAAGTCTGGGACCTCACTTCCTAGGATGACTTACCATGTCAGGTCTCACCTATGTTCCAGTCTGTGCTCCCTACAGTCATCTCCTTGTCACCGTGTTCCCTGCAAAGTACAACAAGTAATCTCCAGCTCAGACTGTCAATGAACCCAATCTAGATACTCCCTCACAGATGCTCACAGGGCTTTATCTCTCTGGTTATTCTAACTCCTGTGAAGGGGCTGGAGAGATGGCTCAGAGGTTAAGAACACACATTGCTTTTCCGGAGGACACCAGTTCAATTCCTAATTCCTACATCAGGGGCTCACCTCTATCTCTAGCTCCTGGAATTCTTATACTCTCTTTTGTACACACACACACACACACACACACACACACACACACACACACACACCTCACCACGATTTCCATCCTTACCAGATGTATACTTAGGCAAGAGGAAGAGAAGAAAGAGGACCAGAGGTAGTACCCTGCTCAGCTGTGTCCCCTTGGCTCATTTTTTTTTTTAACATTTAAGTCATTTGTCAAGCTACACAAACTGGGGAAGTCAAGATGCATGGCTTGTCTTGCAAATCTGGAATGAGGGGCTGGAGCGATGACTCAGTGGTTAAGAGCATTATGTTGCTCTTCCAGAGGACCTGTGTTCAGTTACCAGCACCCACACGGTGCTCACAATCATCTGTTATTCCAATTGTAGGGAACCCTATGCTCTCTTCTGACCTTATTAGGCATCAGGATCACATGTGATTTTGCACGATTTCTACTTGGTATTATAATAAAAACCCGGAGCCAGATATTGGGGAAAAGCTGAAAGATCAGAGAGACAGAGGAACAAGCCACAGCCACTTCTCACCCAGCCAACTCCTCAGGATAAAGGGATAGATACTGTCTTCACGAATCCTCAGACTAAGTACCTCTGAGTTTTCAGCTGAAAACGAAGGGGGTGCCGGTGAAGGGCTGAATTCTTGCCTCCTCCTGCTTATCTTTCTTTCTCTGCCCAGCTATCTCGCTTCCTGGTTCAACTTTCCTAGTGCTAAGATTAAAGGTGTGTGTGTTTCCCAAGTACTGGGATTCCCAGTGCTGGGATTAAAGATGTGTGCCACCACAGCCTGGCTCTGTTTGGCCTTGAACTCACAGAGATCCAGAGGGATCTCTGCCTCCCAAGTACTAAGACTAAAGACATGGGTCACCACTCCCTGACCTTTATGGCTAACTCTGTGGCTGACTCTGTTCTCTGATTTTCAGGCAAACTTTATTAAATACACACTATATCACCATAATGTGGTACACAGGTATACATGCAGGCAAAACATCCAGACACATAAAATAAAACAAAAATTAAAACAAACAAACAAAAAACTCCAGACAAACAAATAGAAACAAAAAGAAAAACTAGGCCAATCTGGCCAGGCAGGGACCCTTATTGTTGCATTTGCCCCTGTCAGTGGCTGTTACCCTGGAAGGGATCAGGTTTCCTGAGGAATCTCCACCATGCCATCTCTCACCTCATGCATTCATTTAAGTCACTTTCATGATCCAAGAGAGACTATGATAGTGAGAAAAATAGAAAAATGAACCATTGGAAAGAAGGCAACCTTTTTATGTTTAAGCCATACAATCCCTTGGCAAAGAAATGAGATTGGGAAGCAGCCAGTCATCACCTGGCTATCTCCTTTCCTCTATTTCCCCCTTCCTTCCATCTTTCTTTCCTTCCTTTTCTTCTTTCATTGGAGATCTAACCCAAAGCATCACTCATGGGATGTACTATGAGCAGCCATGTTATTGCTCTTATATAACAATTTAAGACTTATTTTTTGGTAAGATTTAGCGTTTTACTATGTTGCACATTTTGGCCTCATACTCTCAATCCTCCTGCCTCAGCTTCTTGAGTACTAGGACGATAGGTGTGGGCCATGGTGCCCAGCTCCAATTCTTAAATGCCTTATCTCTCTTCCTGGTCTTGGGTGTGTGTGCATCATTCTTTCTTGGGCTGCTATATTGCTTCCTTTTAAACTTTGAGAACAAGACACAGCACATTCTTGGTAACATTTTTATGTATTTGAAAAACAAAGGAAACTTCCATCTGAGATATCTTTGTGCAGTCTCAGGTAACAGACTGTTTAATACCCCTTTTTAATGCTTTTCTTTTGGTGGAAACTCTACCAGGAAACTGCCAATCATCCCACGGAATTACCAGTGAACCGGGATCAGCTGAACCACTACCGGAGTATGGCTGAAAACATTCAAAGTGAACTTGCGGCCACTTTGGTCAAATTTGAATGTGCTCAGTCTGAGGTGAGACATTCTACACATTCATCACTCAGAAGTGCATTTCAAAAAGCCTTTTATAGAGCGAAACAGTTGCTGAGGATTAGCAATAAGATAGTAAGCAAGAGATTTCGACCTGTTGACAGTTTAGACTTACTTTCTTATGTGCTTAGCACCTCCAACTCCATGCTGGCTTTTGGAGTTCAGTGAAGTCTGTATAACCCGGGGACACCTGAGGACTTTGGGCTAAAATTGTATGGTCCTTTGATAACTTGAATCCTGCTTCAGAATATCTTTCCTTAATATGGATTGCTTGTGTTCCAGAGCTCTTAGAAGGATTTATGAATTCTTCTTATGTGGGAATTCCAATTGTCTGGGCAAATTTCAAGATGGACTAGTGTAGTAGAGGTTTGAAGCCTCTCTGGATTTGTTCTTCTCCCCACTGCAGTGGCTCTGAGGGATCTAGACTGCCCTGTGAGGTAACAAGCAGTGTCACTGAGGATGCAAGGGACAAAATGAGAGAAAACTTGTAATGTGTGTGACTTTACATGCATACATATTCCCAGTTCCAAAGAACTACGTGTGTGTGAAGAAGGTCCCACAGAAGAGACTGGACCTTGGTCCAGTAGGATGCAAACATCTCTCAGCATTTTGATGTTTCAGAACCCCTAGAAGTCCAAAAGTTTCCTCTGTGCAATTTCTCATTGTTGCCACATTTCCCCCAGGAATCTGAATGTTATTTTTCTTTACCACCTACAATTATGGTCTAGAAGGCAAATGGGAGAAATATAGTGATACCCTGCACATCTGGATTCACTTGAGAAACAGTTGTGGATGTGAAATCATAGTAAATTGGTTCCTGTTGTGAAATATTTTTTATTGCTTTTTGTAATATCCTAATGTCCACCACAAATATTTCCTAAGTAGTATGAAATCAACATACGACATTGCTCTCTTTTATTTTGTCTGTGTGCTGGGTATTGAATTCAAGGTCTCTCACACACTAAATAATCACTCTTCCACAAGACTATCACACGAGCTTTCAACTTATTTTTTTAAAAAAGACAGATTATGACTATTAGTTAGAAATTTATACAGCTATAATATCTAACTTAATAATGCATATCCAAATTCAAGAAAGAGAAAATGAAATTGTACTAGGTCAAGAATAAAATTTAAATCATAATTTTGACTGTTTTAATAGGTACTTCTAATGGCACTTCTAAAATCCCTTTGCCCCTTCCCCCACCTCTAATCTCTCTTCACATTAGCTGCGAGACCTTCGCTCCAAGCTGCTTTCTAAGGAAGTTTGCTGTCAAGAGCTGAAGGCTGAAATGGAAAGCTACAAAGAAGACAGTGCCAGAAAATCATCTCTCCTCAACTCTTTGAAGGGCAGGGTACAGGAGCTCCAAGAGGAATCAGCAGCACTTTCTGCATCTAAAATCAGAACAGAGATCTCTGCTCACACCACGATGAAGGAGAACCAGGAACTAATGAAGAAAGTTCTAGAACTGGATGAGAAATTACAGTAAGAAAGTTGGAAATGTTTCTCCGTTTGTTAGTGACCATACTTACTGCCCTCAGATTTCAGTCAATGTCTTGAGTAAACTTTGAACATTATACATTATTTTTTCTTGGAACTCAAACTGAAAAAAATATTTCACACCTCAAATATATTTGTAGTCTTAGAAACTTTGCTTGTGTTAAAATGTCATCAAGTATTTCAACAAACAGCATTGTCTTATGCATGCTTAAAACCTGTTAAGAAATGTTGCAAAAGCCTATTACCTGTGTCGCTGTGAGATTTTCCTTAAGTAGAGGCTTAGCCCTGGAGTACAAGGCAGCCTACAGAAGTATATTTGGAGGTTAGCTAAAAAATTCAAGAAAGCCAGATATTCCTAATTAGGCTTTATTGGCATTTTATATAGAGAAATCATGAAACTCAGATTTTTTCAGACTTTGTTTGGTCAAGAGTCACTAGTAAAACAAAATTTGGAACTTCTGGCTTCTAAAGTATAATATAAAATTCTGTGCATCGTTTTATTTTATTTTATTTTATTTTATTTTATTTTTAAGACAAGAGTCTCTCCAGGTAGTCCTGGCTATCCTGGAACTATAGACCAGGCTAGCCTCAAACTCACAGCGATCTCCCTACTTCCACTTCCCTAGTGTTAGGATTATATTAACACGTTTTAAAGACATGTGTTGCTATATAGCCTTGAACTGAAGATGGTTCTGCCTCTGCCTCCTGAGTGCATGGATTAAAGTCATGCCATACCATGACCAGCTTTAAATATTACTGTTAATGAAGTAGTTGATACATTTTTTAATGTATTCTATCTAAAAGATGAACCAGTGCTCCCAATACCTGTCATTTTCCACTTATAACAAAACTTCTTTTTTATTTGTTTGTTTGACTTTAAGACAGGCTTGCCCTGTGTAGTCCAGGCTGGTGTTGAATTCATAATCATTCTTCCTTTTCCTTCTGAGAACTTGGATTCCAGGGTTCTTAAGTATTTTTATGAACCCATGTCTACTGTTCATCTTCTCTTTTCTCTGCTCCACTGAGATTCCTTGGTATGAACACCAGTGATGACACAGAGCTGGTTGGCCTCTCCAGCATCAGTTATGGCTGATCTGTGAATGAACCACTTTTTTTTTTTTAGTTTCCAGATCCATCACACACAACTGGTTTATTTATTACTTTTCTCTTTTTGTGCTTTTAACTCTTTCTCTTGGCTTCTAAATATTGGGATGTCTTTCTTCTCATTTCCATATTATTTATTCTCCTGTATTTTTGGATTAGATGCAGGTGATACTGTAACAACTCTGTATCCAGCTTGAATCTCCTCTCACCATGCAGAGTTCACAAACCTGAGCATCTTCATATAGATGCCCAGCAGACATTCCAACTCTTGTGTGTCTGACACTGAGATCCTGAGGGTCCCATCATACCTTTCTGTACTCATTTGATTTGGTGATAATTTCATTCTTCTAGCCATCAGGTATTACCCATGTTTTTCTCTTTGTTTCATATTCTTCTCTATTTAGCAAATATATTCACAGCTATTTTCAAATAAAACTAAGTATTAACTATTTAGCATTTGTTATACTTCACTGGAACTTATTGTAGCAAGTATGCTACTTCAGGACCTCACTTCTGGTACTAGTTTACACTTGGAGTAATTTAGGGGAGTAGTATAGTATAATATATCAAGTATCTTAGCCAACAGTAATTTATTTCTCATAGATATTGAGGCTGGGAAGTTCAAGATTAAGGTGCTGGCTGATTCATTTCCTAGTAAGGGCTCACTTCTTGTATGAAGATGAATTGCTTTTTTTTTTTTTCTCCCATGGTAGAGAGAGGGAGAAAGAGAGACAGTCTCTCTCTAGTTTTCTCTAAAAAATACTATTCTTATTCATAGGGATTCACATTTGTGATTTAATTATCACCTGGAAACCTTAAGTTTACATACTATCTCAATGGAGGCTAAGCAATTTAACATATGCAGCACAGAAACATCCAGTTCAAAAGTGATTTTTTTCTTCCTTCAATGTGCAACTACAGCCAGAATGATCCTGTTAAAGTACAAATCAGATCATGTCAGTCCTCAGCTGAGAGTCCTCCAGTCTTGTCTCTTTTTGCTTAATGCAAAGACCTAGTGTTTTAACAACCATAAAGGCTCAGACTAACCGGCTGGTGTTACCTTTCTCTCCCTTACTCTTTCTTTTCTAGACCACTGGCTTCTTTGCTGGTTTTTGAACTGGACAGACATGATCCTACCCTAGGCTCTTTGCAACTGCTCATCCCTTTGTCTTTAGGGATAGTGTGGCCATGTCTGATTTAGGCACTCATTCAGAAGGACCTGTGCATCTAGTCTTTCCATGAGCGCTATGTCTAAAATGTCTTACTTCCTTTTCTGTTTGGTCATTTTCCTCCAGTTTTTATATAACAATATTGTGTATTTTACATGGATTAATATTTTGATAAGCTTCATGGGGCAAGGATTTTTCTCCATTTTGCTTATTTCTGCACCTTTCACACTCTTGAAGAATCCAGTACATAACTATGTTCATTAATTATCTACTAGATAAATGCATAATACAAATGTTATATACTTATTGTAAAAACACCCTTTAATACAGAATATCTCAAGAAGAAATTAAAATTACTTAAAACCTTTGTTTATAGAAAATCTTATTAACATTTTTGAATAGACTTTCAGAAAATTTTGCCTGAATTGCATTATGTAATATAGTACTCATACTGACTAATACATTGTTGATGTTTTAAAAAGTCATTTAGTTTATCATCTTAATGACATTTTATATTCCATTTTTAAAATAGCTTCGTTGGGAGCTAGAGAGATGGCTTAGTAGTTAAGAACACTTCTAACTCTTTCAGGGGGACAAATTTGTTTCCCAGCACCCACATGGCATCCCATAATTAATTGTTTATAACTCCAGTTCCAGTGCCCCCTTCTGGTCTTGATGGGTACCAGGCACACATGTAGTACATATCCAAAAAGTAGGCAAACACTCATACACATAAAATATAAATAAATCAATCTTAAAATGTGTGGCTTATTCAAAAGTGGTTCCTTGACTCTCTCATATAAATACTTAGGTTAGTTTCATTAAAAAAGTTTACTATAATCAAAACAGATTATCTGCAGATACTAATTTTTTACAGTCATGTGGTTATTTCCTTAGAGTAGATTCTTGGAACTTTGTTGGGCTAGTTAAGAAGCAAATATCTATGACATAGTTTAGGGACCTTTGCAATAGAGCTGTGATGTTGAAATCTTGTGGCTAATGTGTGGGGTCACGCAGGCAGATCCATCAGAGCCATGGCAGGCATTGTGCTTTTTTTGTGCATACAGAAACTACAGATAGATCAACACTAGTCATTTATTAATGCACTTTCCTAAATGGAAATATGATATGCTTTTGAGTATGTGCAATTACATGCTTTGTTAATCTTTGAATAGAGTCAAAAATTTTGCAGTAAACACTTAACGTGGGAAAAAGAAAGCAATAATCACGATTATTGTCTAGAATACTGAAAAATGATACCAAATTACTGAGATGATTCTAATTTGCTTTAAAAGTGTGTGTCTGTTTTTTGATGATATCTCTCTGAACATCTAAAGCATTAGGAATGCACTGTGCTATTTCATCAAATCTACTGGAGATTAAATAGTTTACATGTTCTGGACTTGCCAATTTCCATACATTGCTAATATGATAAAGATTCTCTTTATGTGACTACTCATATTGCTCTTTTCTGGTGTTTGCATATTTTCTTTTCTACAGGTAGAGTATCCCCTGCTACAGATATTATCTTTGTATTTATATATGTATATGTGTCTGTCAGTTATACTTGGTCATAAACTAGGACCTTATAGATTACCACATAATGTCTAAAAAGAAAATGACACTTGGCCCTCTAGCATCCATAGAGTGCCATTCTCCTCGGATTGGACGTCCCAATAGAGGTCCCAGGGTCTGCAGATCAGTTGAAAACAGTAGACAGACTCTTTCCCTCCTGTTTCTAGGTCCAGGTACCATGAAGATTTTTATCTTCTACGGAGTGTAGGTGTGCTGAAGTGCTTCGGCAGTTCTCATTTCCTGCAGGACTTAGCTGTCATTCTTTTGCTATACTACACAATACTTTTGCATATACTTTTGCAATACTATGACGTATTGAAAGTGGTAGTTATCCCCCCACAGAGGGCTTAGCTTTGACTTGATTTGATGGATGTTATCTGCTATAGTATTCAACACTCGTCTATTTGTTATTTTCCTGATAGAAACTGCTCAAAGGAAAATGAAGAGTCTAAGAAACAAGGCTCAGAGACTCTCCGGAGACATGAGGAACTTCGGTCTCAGCTTTGCGACTTCTTGAGTCTAGGCAAGAAGCGCGAGGAAGCATCTGATGAAGATTTGATTTTAAAGGTATTTGCATGGAGGTTAACGGCATTGTACACCCAAGGTGATCCTGATATGTGTCAGGAAAGGGAAGTGTGGTGGCTGAGACTAGGGATGATAGGATACTGGGGCAGTAGCCCAAAGGTAGCATTAATTAATGGGGTAGACCAGGATAGACCATATTACTTCTCTGAACTTCAATTCTAGGATCTTTACTAGCATTGTTTGAGATTGATTAGTGTTTAAAAGGGATTAATTATGTCGTCTAAAGTACATTTAGATACTCAAATGTAAAATTATTACAATGACATGTTTGTGCATGAACGTCTTTCTGTTCGTTACACACACAAAATCAGATATATAAAACATGAATGTTTTAGTTTTCATTCATATTTTTAAATGAACGCACACAGCATTAGATTTCATTATGTGTTTTCAAACAAAATGTTTCTGTGGATTCTCCTTCTCCCTTCTGTTTTCCCTCATGCTCCCATCCAATCTGTGTCCTTCAAAGATGGGAGCAGGGCTAGAGGACACATGTGACATGTAGTAGAAAGACGTGGGCTCTAGGTTGTACTTTTGCTGCTGCCCAGGATGCTGCTCTCTTTGTAGTGTGCTTAATAAAATACCCTCCCCCAACTCTGCCCAAACCAGTGTCATTTGGGGCATCTGCAGTGAGTAAAATCCTAGTCCTAGTTCTAAAACACTTCCACCTTTTACATCAGTACTAATAAAATCTTTTGGCACGTTGATGTTAAAAGTGGAAATTAATAATTCTAATGTGATACTTGTCTTGGCACATAGTGATTCATACAGATGTCTTCTCATTCATTAACATTTTATGTCTTTGTTTCTGGACAGATACTTAGGTAGCCATTCTTAAAAGTTGCCTTCCAGCTGCTCACTAGTCAAGCCCCTACATCATCCTCTACAAGCTGGTTCATTTTGATTTAGCAGGAGTGCACTGTGGAGTGAGGATTAGTGTCAGGGACCCTCATGGGTGATGACTGTTCCTCTTCCTCCTAGTTAATATAGGACTAGGGTCTTGCACAATTCAACTTTTTGGTGTGGCTTGGGAGACTCCTGCATGTCTTAAGCAGAGTGGTGAGCAGAGCAAAAGGGAACTTAGAGACTCAATCTTTGGGAATCTTTTCCTTCCACTGGTGACAAGCTAAAGATATTCCAGGAGGATCATTGTTAATCATGCCCCTTTACTTCCTGTATTTCCAATGCTTTGCCATTTGGCCCTCACCTACCAGGAACGTCCACTCCTCCCAAACTCAGCCAACTGTTGCCAATGGCAGATGATTTCCTTGGGAGGCCACTTTTACATGCAAGCAGAAGCAGAGCCACCCCCCTCAGCCACCTCTTGGATTTCAAACTCTTGGCCACTGTCCTGCTGCTCTGCTAATCCCAGAGCCAGATATTAGTTGGCTTGGAAGAATATCCCGTTCCCTCAGCCAGATTGTCCACTGCTTCTCATAGAAGCATAAGGAAGCCACTTGTCTGTATTTCCTTGTTCCTGTTCCTTCTCAGTGGCTCCAGGGATTCTCCAAGTGACTTTTACAACAAGCACATATATAATAAGTAATTTTGGTTTTAGTTATGTGTATATATGTGTACATCTGTGTGAGGTATGTGCACATGCCCTTGGAGACCAGAATAAGGTGTCAGATGCCCTGGAAATGGAGTTGTAGATAGTGGTGAACTGTTGGATTTGGGTTCTGGGAACCGAACTTGGAAGATCAGTAGATATATTTTAACTACTGATATATTTTCCCATTATCTCCCATATCTAGACAGGGTCTCACTATATCACCCTGGTTGACTTATAACACTTTGTTTAAATAAGATGGTCTTGAATTTGAAGAGATCTATCTCCCTCTGCCTCCCATGTTCTGGGATTTAAGACATGTATCTACACTTAGCTAGGAAGCGTTCTTAATAATTTCTTTGATTCTCATGCATCTATTTCATCAGTGTCTAATGAATGTATGTTACATGTTGGCCACTGTTCTGGGGATGTGGCAGTGAATGACACAAAACTTATTCTACACCTTTGGGGGAAACACCCAGCCTTCGTTGTTATGGGGTTGAATTGGTGCCAAGGTAAATGACTGTAATGTCATTATATCTGGTGAAAGATTCTGTAAAGAAAATGATCTCTTGATGCAGGGATAGGGAATTAAAGATGTCAGAGGTATGGGCAGCTGGCTTACGCAGACTGGGGCACAACCCTAGAGGTAGGGACCTAGATGGATGCTGGGTGGTGAGCACAGAAGTGTGTGGAAGCATTCAAGAGAACAGAATTGAGTTGGGAAATGGTACCAAGTACAGGGGCTGAGAGGAATGCCACTTCCACAGATGGTCAAAACACAAATGTTCACCTTACTATCTGGGGGTTCAAGTCCTAGTACAGGCGCTGTCATGGACCTACAGACTGAGCTTATCTATCTGGCTAGTGAGTCTTACAAATGCTTTCAGTGAACATTTTTCAATATGCAGCGTGAAAAACAAAAAGCCCTGTGTGAACCTTAACCACCGTAACAACCATTTTTAGCACACTCCATAGAGTGCTTACAATCACTTAGAAAGATATTTGTAAAAACAACTGCTCTGTTTTCACTGTAATGCTCCTCCTCCCATGCCAGGACATTGCACATAGTAGGTGCAATGGATGTAGGCTGAGGACAGTTCTCTAGGTTAATGACCTTTGTCATGCCCTTAGCCTATCATTCTACCTTCAGCATACTTCATTCAACATTCACCTAAGCTTACTCACACCCCATCATCCATCCTTGTCTCAGTGGCTTCCTTTGAATAATTTTAATTTGATCACTGGTTCTGCAAACAGTGGCATTTAGAGGCTGCCTTTGAACATGTGACTGTTTATATCGGTTGCTTTTATTGTTTTGTGAGATCACAACCTCATTAGGCTACAGATTGTGAGTTGCTTAGAAAAAGTGGATGGAATTGTCTGCTTTTTTTTTTTTTTTTTCTTTTTAGCATAGCTGTAATTTTTTTCTCTTTAGCTTAGAGAGCTGGGCAAGGAAAACACACTTCTGAAAGGACAAATTGTTACTCTTGAAGAAACTATAAATGTCCATGAGATGGAGGCAAAAGCTAACAGAGAAATGATCGTGAGGCTTGCGGCAGAAGTCAGCAGGGAGCAGAAAAGAGCTGCCTCCTGGGCGGAGGAGAAGGACAAGCTCAATCAGGTAGAGTGTGTTGAAAGTGCCTGGGTGCTGGGCTCACGGTGCAGAAATGGGGGAGTGTGTGAGCGCCCCAAAATGACAGGCTGCTGTTTCAAAGGGCTGCTCTCAGTAGGAGGGGTGGGCCATTGTGGGGCTAAGAGATCCAACTAAGACACTTAGTATTTGATTTATACAGACTAGTAATATGTTTCTAATTGCAAAAAGGAAATAAAAAATGCTTTAAAGAATTTGTAGACAGGATGGTTTACTTTGATTAGATAATAAGGGTGTTTTTCATATTCAAGTCCTAGATTTTGAAACTAATAGATAATAAGCTTAAAAGATGCAAGATTCTAATTGTACAAAAGTAAACGATGATCTCTGTCTCTCTTCTTTCTTCTTAGTCACCCACTTCTCCTCTGGGGAAACTTTTTATAATTTCTTTTTATTTAATTAATTGTGTGTGTATATGCACAGGTGGAGGTCAGAGGTTGACAGGGCAATTAACAACGGGCTTCGTTCTTCCTCTCTTTCCACCTTATTTTTTGAAACAGGGTTTCCCACTCAACCAGGAGCTCACCGCCTGGCCATACTGGGTGTCCAGAGGGCTCTGAAAATCCTGTCTTCACCTTTGGGATTATAGTGGTGTGTTCTCTCTTCCTCTCCTCTCTTTTCTTTCTTCTTCCTCTCTCTCCCTCCACACTTGGCTTTTGCACAGGTATTTGGGCATCCAAATGTAAATTCTATTGCTTATAAGGAAGCAATCTGAGAAATTTCAGCCTTTTTCTTTTTTTTTTTTTTTTAAAAACACTTTTATTTATTTATTTATTTGCCTTGGTGTTTGCCTGGAACTGGAACTACAGACAGTTGTTAGCTGCCATGTGGGTGCTGGGAATTGAACCCGGGTCCTTTGGAAGGGCAGACGGTGCTCTTAACCGCTGAGCCATCTCCAGCCCCTCAGCCTTTTTCTTAACACATTTTAAAAATATATATCTCCTGGAACTATTCAACGTATATGTATAATATATATAAAAGAATATGCCTTCTATGTATCACACATATGTGTATTTTTAATAAAAGGACAATATACTGCACAGTTATCAGTAAGGCCATTATGAAGAATTGTATCAATTGTTGTGATAGAGTAATCCAACAAAAAGTAATTTTAGGGGGAAAGGTTTCATTTTGGCTTATAGTTCTGGAGGGGATGCCATCCATGGTGGTGGAGAAAGCATGGCAGAGTGATTTAGAGGCCCCTGGTGGTCAGGAAGAAGACTGATCATATTTCATCCACACACAGGAAGCAGAAAGAGTGGAAACAGGAAGTAGGGTCAGCTAGAAAACCGCAAATCCCACCTCCCAGTGACATAGTTTCTCTAGGAGGGCTTTACTTCCTGCAGATTCCAGAACCTCCTCAACAGCACCACCCACTGGGGGCCAAGTGTTCAAACACTTGAGCCTGTGAGGAGCATTTCTCTTTTAAACCACAATAATCCTATATAATTTTTTATATGTCATCTGTTATATAAAACAAAATCCTAGAAGTCTTGATGGATCCAAGTACATGGATGCAGAAATTCTGAGAGGTGTCAACCAAAGGAAATAGCTCCTAATGATAAACTCTTACTTACACAATGAATAGCTTGGTCTTTTCCAACCAGCTAGAACTTGTTCGAGCGTGAGAATTAATACTGTATGTTTAACACTGTATAATCTTTTAATTATGTTTTAAGTTATGAGATAAAGAAACTCATTATTGGATTAATACTAACCATTCACTTTCTTTCTTTTTATTTTATTTTTTAACCATTCACTTTCAAAAGCTAAAGTGAGCCAGTATAGCCATTTAGGGAAAGCACTATGGCTCTAGTCACAGACTGAGTCTTTCTGGTTAGGCAGTGACTGGGTTTTCCAGAGAGGCTTTATGAGGAAGGAAGACCCAGTGATCTCCAGGCTAGGAATGATGTAGAGTTGGTGTGTGAAGGAGGCATTTTCCTTATGCCTTCCATATCTACAATGACATCCCTGGGTCTGACAGTGATCCACAGTAATGCTAATAATTTCTAATTGTCCCACAGGAAAGATGGTAATCTCTAATTATTTCCAGTTCTCTTTGTGAACAAATCCTCTTACCTTTGGCTCTCATTCCTCAGCACTGGGGAAAAGCAAAGACTGTCATTGTCATCAACTTCCTGTCATGGACAGTTTGTGTCTCTAGAACAAAATGTCACTGGTTTATCTGGGGATCCAGCTTAGTGGCAACATGTGAATCTAGATGTGCAAGGCCTTGGGTTCGATTCCCATAAAAACATAGGAAAATGAAACTTAGACAATTCAGAGTGTATGTCTTAACAACAGTAAGTAGAAAATGCAAAGTCAGGTGCTGGCAAGGCTAAGCTCTGCTGAGGTCCTCTTCTCTGTGTATACATGTAGGGTTGTTTTTTGTTTTTTTAAACTGTCTCACATGGCAGAGGGAGGGCAGAGAGGATGGGGTAAGGTGGAGGGAAGGAAAGAGAGAAAATGGAAGAAGGAAGAGAGGGAGTGAGGGAGAGAGACAGACCAATAAACAGACAGACAGATAGACAGGCAGGCAGATAGACAGGCAGACAGACAGACAGACAGACAGATAGATAGATAGATATTGGTCTAACATTTGCTATGTGGCTCCAGTTCGTCCTCCAATGCATAGCAATCCTCCTGCCTTAGCTTTCCAAAGGCTGGGGTTATGCCACTATACATGGCCCCCATCTCTTTAATATAACAATACTTTTTTTTTCTTCTGCAATTACCTGCGATATCTGGGGGTAACAATTATGAGGACATCTCTTGATTTTTTTTTGTCTGTGGTACTGAGAACTGAATCTAGGGCAAGAGGTCTACCATGAAGCTGTATTCTTATCTTTATTTGTAAGGATGTCAGCATCTATCAGATCTTGTCTTGATTCTCTAGAGGTGGCAAAGTGATAATTTATACATTCATATTTTCCCTATATCAGCTGCCAGCACACTCTCTCTTTCTCTCTTTCTCTCCTTCCTCTTTCCCTGTCTCGCTTGCTCTTTCATTTTCTTAAAGGATCCAGAATCCAGAACAAAGCTATGAATGCATGAATGTTCAGCTGCTATAATTATTAAAAAACAGCTTTTTATTTTTATACATTAATTTTTATTATCTTGTCTAACAGTCATTTTTTTCCCTTGATATTCCAAAATCTCTGAACTTGTGCATCTGGAGCTCCTTTGCCATGGCCTTTGGGCTTCTGCACCATGACACTCGTTCAACACTCTCTTACTTTCAGGACAAAGACGATATCTTAGGCTTACTTGAAATTTTCAGGTTACCAGCCTAGGGAATTCCATAGAGAACTGAGGCTCTCCTTATCAAGGAATGGTGCTTACAGACCACACTTTATTCTGTAGATGTACCTACTTCCTGTGCATTTACCATATCCCAGCAACAGTGCTAGCTGTTCAGTGAGATTGTGTGATTTGTTCAAGCTCATACAGTTATCACGTGGCAAGGCTGGGACCTGAACCCATGTTGCCACCATGCTCTGCCTCTATCAATTATCCTCTCTGCATGGCAACCACAGCATCATTCTACATGTAAGTGTGCTGGCAGGGATTATTTATTAGCAGAAGGACAATATAGCCATCCAATTTCCTTAGTGAGTGTTAACTTTCAAAAAGCATCTCTGGACATTAGTAGGAAATGAGTGAGAAAGTATGTCATAATACTACATGGAACAGGAAAACAGAACCCAATTCCTTTTCTTATATAAGTGTCTTTTCTAGGGAGTGATTCTGGAAACTCATGCACTTTGGCTCCAGGTTCCTGCCAACATCATAAAAATTGTAAAATAAAAATATGGGCAATAAAAACCTGAGATCTTTAATAAAGTGCTCATTCATAGAACTATTACTCTGATGATTTACTATCAAAAAATACTGTCCAGTGCTTTTACTGACACGTTAATGGCCTCAGAAAGTCTCCAGACTGCTTTCCAAAGCTCTGTTTTTGAGGTAGAAAACTTTATTTTATTAAGAAAGTTCAGATGTATGGAAGAGGCTGAAGTAGCCACACGACTGGGGTGCTGTGTCTAAAAAATAAGGCCTTGCCATTTTGCTTAAAAACAGTACTAAGAGCCAAATGTGATGGTCCACAGTTTTAATCTCAGCATTCAGGAGGCAGAGGCAGGAGAATCTCGGTAAGTTAGTGGCCAGTCTAGTCTAAAGTCTGGTCTGACTCCAAGAAAAAAAAGTCCAGGTTATTTATTATGTGTAGCAAACGTATTATTTGGAAATCTTTAGCAGTTATTTTGTGTGTTGGTACTGGAAATAAAAGTGAAGAGAGATATTATGCCTTTTTAGCACATGTGCTCCTCAGCTGTACCACAAATGTTGCAGTGCGTTTTTAAAAACTGCCAAAGCTTGGTATCTTTTATCTTTGTGATCTTAAAAAAATTCCAACTTCGTTAAAAGTACATACTTTGCTCATATAAGCCTTATACATCTTTCTTAGACCCTAGAAGTTAAGTAACATGTTGGACTTTAAATAGTTGCTTTCATCTAACACTTTATATTTTCTTGATAAGAATGAAGAAACTAGGGACTGGTATTGTTTTTGGACTCAGACATGCCTAGGTTTGGAGTGAGAACCATTCTGTATTATTTTCTTCTTTATGTACTGAGATAGTAGAGAACTAGAGACTCACATGGTGGGGGGCAGAGGAAGTAAGAAGCTGTCTATTGTTACTTGTCTACCTCTCAGAATCTGGAATCCCCTATGAGACAAGTCTCAGGGGACACCTAGAAGGGGTTGTGTATCTTCTAGGCAAGTTCATGAGAGACTATGTAGATTAGGTTAATTGAGGTTAAAAAACCCCACACTAGAAATGGGTGTCACTATTTCCTGGACTGGAAAAAGAAGAAAGCTGGCTGAACACATTGTGTATGCAACACAGTCAGCAACTTCATGCTTCTATGTGCTGACTTTCTCAACATGAGGGACCACACCCTTAAACTATGAATGACAAAAATAAACCTTTCTTTTCTTAATTTGCTTTTGTCAGTTTTTTGTTTTCCAGACAGGATTTCTTTATGTAGCCCTGGATGTCCTGGAATTTACTCTGTAGTCCAAGTTAACTTTAATCTCAAAGAGTAGGCTCCCAAGTGCTGGGGTTAAAGGTGTGCGCTACTGCCCTGCTATTGCTGAGACTTGGTCCTGGCTCGGAATCATTTGACCATGAAGTCCCTCCCAAGCATACAACTTTACCTTTTAAACTCTGGTTTCTTTTAAAATTGTCCATGGATCAGGAAAATGATTTAAGGCTATGTTTTATATACATTTGTAGTATTAAATTATAGTTACTAATCCCTTGATATCTGTGAGGGGCTCCAATCTAGAATGTTCCATTGATAGCAAAATCTGTGGATGTTCAAGCCACTATATAATATACTATAGTTTAGTATACATATCTTCTCATAGATTTTATATTATCTCTAAATTATTTCTAATACTTACTATAATCAAAATAGCACACACTACTATTTAGTAAGAATTTGCAAGGAAAAGATTTCCACTTAATCTCCTTCCTGCATATTTTTGAGCTGTTGTTGGTTGAATCCACATATGTGGGAGCCACAACTACAGAGAGTACATTGTAACATCCATGTGGTACTCAGTGTGCATCCGGTACACAATTATTTTCACTTTCCTCTCCTTGTGACTCACTTTTACCTAGAGAGTAAAATAAATAGGAGATGATTTGAAGAGAAGAGGCAGGCAGAAGAGTTCCTGGAAATGAGACAAGATTAGACACAGATTACCAAGGAAACTAAGGCTGTCTAACATCATGTTGGAAGAACCTTCAGGTAATTTCCTATCTAGACTGCAGCTCTCATAGGAAATATGAATTATCTTTAGTTGCTTATTTTAAGATAAGGTCTCACTATGTAGCTAGTTAGGGCTAGGCTATGTAGACCAGGCTAGGCTCAAACTCACAGAGATCAACCTTCCTCTGCTTCCCAGACACTGGGATTAAAGACAAGTACCATGCCCTGAATATTTTATTATTCTAATTTATTAGTAGTTTTTGGCAGTTCTGGGGATTGACCCCAGAGCCTTGTGTATACTGAGCGAGTGCTACAAAGCCTTATCTTTAACATTTCCCTTGCTGCCTGGTATGTCCCTTCCCCAAGCTCCTCCTGAGATGGAAAGTACCTGATGCCCCTGCATTTCCAGCTGGGTTAGTTCCCCATCAAAAGAGCTTAAGACCAGAGTTTCTATAATTTATCCCCTAGTCCTGGTAGTGTCTTACTTCACAGTGTAAACTGAAATCCCCTTTCTTCATCTTCTCATCTCCCCTTCCCACCCCTCCCCTTCCCTAGCTCCTCTTCTTCTTCCTCCTCTCCCTTCCCCTCCCTTCTCCCATCCTTCTTTTCCTTTCCCATTTTCTCACGTTTTTGCAGACTGAAACTCCCTGCCTCATTCATGCAAGGCACACAACTCTCAGACACTTTTTTTTTTTCTTAGAAAAACCATTCTTGGAGACCAGATCTTGTTAAATTTTCCAGGCTGGACATGAGTGCATTTCATAGCCCACACAAGCTTTGACCCTTCTCAGCATCCCAAGTAACTAAGATTTCAGGCTTGCCCTACCAGGCTTTGTTGAGAGATCCCATTTATTTATGGCCACATTGTAAGGCCATCTCTAAGTCCTTTGGCTAAGCAGCCCAAGGATTTCCCCAACACTCTTTACTTGGACCCTTTTAGTCCCTCTTAGTGTTGTCTAAGAGGCCAAAGAGTTCTTCTACACTCCAGATGAGGAATTAGCATGAAATATAATACCTGTTCTTGAGGCCAAAGTTAAAGCTGTTCCTGGGAGTCAAAGTACAATCAGCAACTGAGCCAAGAAATGATGTATGGGATAGCAGAGAGTCGTTGATTGTACCACATGACATGAAACAGAAGAATTCAATCCTCTTTTTACTTTTTAGCTTCTATTATATTATTATATTGACATTGTTAGGGTTTACATTCTGATTGCTAAAATTTATTAGATGGTTTATCTTTAGGGTCATTCTAAAAATTTCAAATAAGAGCAGTATTTAAAGATTATGCGATACAGTATTGTTTATTGTGAGTCTAATCTTAGCCATGATAGAATCCATCATATCCTTCTGAAAAGCGCCAGTGGGAACTGTCCATGGTTCTTCAGACACAGAATGACCAACCCAGGGCAGTGTTTGCAGTTCTATAGTGTGGCCCAGTGGCTTCTGGGGCAGATAAATCCATGGTCAACCAGCACCAAATTTGCTAATAATGAGACTTTCAAACATTAGCTACGTTTGTCCTTTTCAACATACACAATGGCATTGGGATGGTTCTGCTTTGACAAAGGTCAGTTCATCTAAAGTACAATGTTGTTCTGCAGCTGCTGCATCACTGAGCATCTGTTAGAGCAGAACGAAGCAGATCCCCCTTGACAAAGCTTCAGCCTTGGGTTCCCTAGTGGCTCAGCAGGGTAAATGCTCCACTTAGAGAACTCAAGTATGATGTCCTCCAGGCTGTAGGTTAGGGGCATATGTTCTCATTTATTTTGGGTCAACTCCTGACTAACACCTTTATAAATAGAAAAATAAATTAGTAGAAAAATATTAACTAAGTTTATTTGCCTGAAGTGCAAATCCAAATTTTAAGTGTTAGAAATCACAGTCATAAGATGAAAACTTAATCACTGTATGGAGAATAAGTATAGGGAAAAAGAATCACACAAACCATCCTACTTTGAAAGTTTGTGCACAGGAGATTAATAAAGATCTTGGTTATTGTCATAGGTTGGTTTTACAGTAATATCTGAGCAAGAGTTAAAACCACACATCTTTGTGTTAAAACAAACCTATTCACAAATGCATTGTCAAGGAGTAGTACTTGTGCTGGCATTGAAGTTTGCTTGTGAACTCACACTAGCTTTGGCTTTGCATGCTGAGTGAGTCTTGGTTGGACCCATGATGCTTATGGGAGGGGAATGCTTGGATTTCAAGACATCTGCAGAATTGTTGGCTGTGGTGACATGCTTTTCTGGACTTCTAGCTTTCCAACAGAAAGAGAGACAGGAAGACCAAAGTAAAGTTAAAGGCTAGCCTGGTCTGCATTGATTCCATGATAAGCTATAGGCTAGCCTGATTTACGTTTTAAGTTCCAGGCCAGCAAGAGTTACAAAGAAAGATTCTGTCTCAGTAAAACAATAAGAAAAACAAAGCCACTGGAGGAAGCCTCTCTTACAAAGGTTTGCTGAAACCAGGACTGTCAGTATACATCCTTGCTCCTGGCTGCCAAGAGATTTTAAGGTGATTTCTTTACTTTCAAGATTTTTTTTTTGTAAATTAAATTAAACAAGTAACTCTGCTTTCAAATGCTATCATTAATCCTGTGTCAGCAGACAGTCCTACTCATTATTCTGTAAGGAATAGTGTCATATAACTGTATTCTAATTATATAATTTTGAATATTTGTCATTTCCATACTTAATTTAGCTTATATTTATGTTTTAGGAACTAAAATTATAGTTTAAAAAGATGTTTGTATGTTATATTTTGTTATGTATTACATAAAAAATTATAACTAAACTGTCCTTGTTTACATGAATGTCCCTGCTTGTGGGGAATTGTAGGATTTATTTATTAATTTATTGATACATTGTTATTAATTTATTAATCTTCACTGCAGAGTTAAAAAA
This sequence comes from Sigmodon hispidus, assembly GCA_004025045.1. Taxonomy (NCBI): domain Eukaryota; kingdom Metazoa; phylum Chordata; class Mammalia; order Rodentia; family Cricetidae; genus Sigmodon; species Sigmodon hispidus. The sequence goes on from PVIH01010973.1 coordinate 61,324, forward strand.
CTGACTTTTTAATTTATAAAATTAGTTCAGAATTGGGAAAATTAAGCTCCAGCTGGGAGTTCCCGCCTTGACAAGAACTAATTGTATTTTTAGGAGATAATTTGATTTCAGGCATATATGAGCCCATATTGTTTTTCTTTTTTTAAAAATATCCACTTATTTATTTAGTTATTTTATTTTATGTGAATTTGTGTTTTGCCTGCATGTATAACTGTGTAAAGGTGTCAGATCTTTGAATTACAGACAGTTGTTAGCTGCCATGTGGATGCTGGGAACTGAACTCAGGTCTTCTGGAAGAACAGTCAGTACTCTTAACCACTGAGCCATCTCTCCAGCCCCATGAGCCCATATTGTAATTAGCAAGTCCATAATAGGAATGAATTGTGTGTTTATGTCATACATGAATGTGTATGTGTGTACCTACTGAACCCTTTCTGCATAAACCACTGAAAGGCATTTTTTGCTTCAGATAGATTTTTTGCCTTTCATTAAACACTTCAGTTGTTTGTATGGAATTTTGTTAAATGTAATGGTGATGTCATTATTTATTTAGTGACTTAGTAGGACTAAGCTCATAGATTTATTATTATTATTATTATTATTACTATTTTGATATTTTTTGAGACAGGGTCTTTTTATGTAGCTCTGGTCATTGAGTGCCAGGCTGGCCTTGAACTCATAGAGATCCACCTGCTTCTGCCTTCCAACTGTTGCGATTCAAAGCATGTGGTACCAAGATTTGTTAATTATTGCAAAATGTTTTAAGCACTACCTTTTGGCTAGGGCTTGCCCTTATGTGCAGTGATGTCCTCAGTGGAGGTCACTGCTGAGCTTTCTGGGAAAGAAGCTGTCTTTTCTCCTTCTATGTCAGTGTGCTCTGACAGCTGTCACCATCCTTGAGGTAGCCATGCAACCAGACTCTAGTCCGGTGGCTTGCTCCTGGGGACTGGGAAGGTAATTGCATTTGCAGTCCCAGGGACATTTATTTCCAGTAGAACAGTGCTGCCGAATCCCAGAGTGATTAATCAGGGCACTGGGGACTTGCAGGTCCAAGGTCTGCTACGGGCTCCAGTTCCTTTATTTCATAGAGAAACAGCTTAGAGTTCACTGGGATAGATGTTTCCAGAAAATAAAAATTCTAGCCAAACTACCTTTGTGATTTTAATTGGACATTATGATGGGTATTTAGATTTAAAATCAGACAGTGCTTTGTTTTAGGGCAGTGTTTTTCAACCTTCCTAATATTGTGATACTTTAATACAGTTCTCCACGTTGTGGTGACCCCCAACCATAAAATTATTTCATTGCCACTTCATAACTGTAATTTTGCTACTGTTGTGAATTATAACGTAAATATCTGATAAGCAACCCCAAAGGGGTCCTATAACTCACAGGTTGAGAACCATTGTTTCAGGGTGTTAGAGTAAGTTGGTAGTAGATAGTAAGGTAGAAACATTCTTCAAAGCTATAATATTTTAATTATATGTGGTGCTTTTTTGGTATTAGATGACATTTGATTAATCTACTTCAAATTGCTAGCAAGTCCACCATACTCTGATAGATTTAATTTTTTTTTTTAAAAAAGATCATGTTTTATTTATGGATTTTCTGTATGGTTAGGGTTAGGACTAGGGCTAGGGTTAGGGTTAGTGGTAGAGGCAGTGGTAGGGGTAGGGTTAGGGTTAGTGCTAGGGCTAGGGTTAGGGCTAGGGTTAGGGTTAGGGTTAGGGGTAGAGGTAGGGTTAAGCTTAGGGTTAGGGTTAGGGTTAGGGCTACGTCTATGGTTACGGTTAGGGTCGCCATCATGTTAAGAGCATGTAGGAGGTCAGAAGACAACTTACATGTAAGCTGGTTCTCTTCTTCCATCTTATGTGTCCTGGAGATAGAATTCAGGTCTTTTAGCTTGGTGGTAATCACCTTTATCCATGGAGACATCTTGTAATAGATTTTTAAAAAATGGTTTATTTATTTATTTCTATTTTATGTATTTATTTTGTGGTGCTTTGCCCTGAAGGTAGTGTTACAGACAGATGTGACCTGCCATGTGGATGTTCTAATAGATTATTTTAAAAATATTTATTTATTTATTTTTATTTTATGTTCAGTGGTGTTTTTCCTTGAAGCTAGAGTTACAGACAGTTGTGAGCTGCCATGTGGATGCTGGGAATTGAACCCTGGTCCCCTGGAAGAGCACTCAGTGTTCTTAACCACTCAGCCATCTGTCCACCCCTAGATTTTTTTTAAAATGTGACTTAAAGACTTTTTGTGAATAGCTTCTTTCAAATATTATTACTGACAATAAGATATTCCTGCTTTTTCAGGGGATTCTTTTCATGTATAAGATAATATATAATAATCTATATGGATTTGGTGACTCCGCTGGCCAGCTGTGCTGCTCTTTCTACAATGGCTTTTTGGTTCTTTGAGGAAACGTTGTGAGCAATCTCAGCACAGTAAGATTTGTTGCACATCAGCAACGCTTCCAGCTCCTTGGCATTGTGGACCAGAAACTTCCGGAAGCCACTAGGCAGCATGTGCTTAGTTTTCTTGCTGTTTCCATAACCAATGTTGGGCATTAGGATCTGGCCCTTGAATCTTCTCCACACCCTGTTGCCCATAGCTCTGGGTTTCTACCAGTTCCGCTTAATTTTTAAAAAATATTTATTTATTTATTATGCATACAGTATACATAAGAAGGTACCAGATGTCATGGTTGTAAACCACCATGTGGTTGCTGGGAATTGAACTCAGGACCTCTGGAAGAACAGTCTGTGCTCTTAACCTCTGAGCCATCTCTTCAGCCCAGTTTCACTTAATTTTGACATATCGATCTGACTGGTGCTCATGAACTTCTTGGTCCTCTTTTTGACGATTTTGGGCTTCACCAGAGGCCAGAGGGCAGCCATGATGCCTATGAAGAGGCAGATCCATGTTACTAAAGAATCAGGGAGGAAGAGTTACTTGTCCAAGGCCTAAGTGATGTTGCAGAGTGTCTTCCAATCACCAGCTACTGAGCAAACTGGGAGTGGAATGGGTACCTCTGCTAGGCTTGTTCTCTCTTCTGCTTCTGAATGCTATTCACTCTGTAGACGCGATCTCAAGAGGTCCAAATTTTTTTTTAAAGACAGTGAGCCATATAGTTAAGGCTAACCCCAAACTTACTGTCTAGTTAACCCTAACTACACACAAACACATGCACATACATACACAGACCCGTGTTAGGGTTAGACACATGGAGATGACTTTGAACTTCTGATTTCCCGCATCCACCCTCTTCATTGTTGGGTTTTCAACTTTAAACTACTGTGCCTGGCTTTCTGTGATATGGGACCTAGAGCCTAGGGCCTGTTTTTTTTTTCCTGGGATGTTGGGACTAGAATAAAGGGCTTGGTGCATAGACAAGCACTCTGTTTATCAACTTACTCTCATCCTAAGTACCTCAAACAGCTTTTAAAAAAAATAATAAAAGAATTTATTTATTTATTTTTCTGTATGTGTTTAGCTTATGTGTATGGATGTAAATCACATGCATCCCTGGTGCTTGTGGAGGTCAGAAGAGGGTGTCAAATCCTCTGAAACTGGAGTTCTAGATGGTTATGAGACGCTGTGTAGGTACTGGGAATCAAGCTGGGGTCCTCTGGAAGGGCAGCTAGTGCTCTTAACTACTAGGCTATCTCTCTAGCCTGAGGAATTAATTATTTTATTTATAAGTTTTATTATTTATTTAATAACTTTATGAGGCTCTAGAGGAACTTGGAACTAAAAATGTAATGCACACCTAACCCTAAGTTCTTGGAGTCGCCGGTAAATGAAGTCAAAGTAAGTGAAGAGCTCATCAAATGCACATGTACGGTTCCTGTTTTCATTCTGTCCTGTTTCAGGACTTGCTCAGTGCTGTGGAAGCACGAACAGCTCTAGATAAGGAAGCTAAGCTCTTTCGAGACAGGCTGCTTGCCGTGCAGCGAGCCTGGGAAGCTTCAAAGCAAGAGCTGAACCAGCTGAGGAAAAACTGCCAGCAGCTGGACACGAGCTTGACGGCCAGCAGGGATGCAGCGGCAGCCTGGCAAAGCCAGAACTCCTCCTTCAGGGAGAAACTTGCCGAGCTTCTTGGCAGTGGATTGGATGTGGCTGGGTCCACAGAGGATGCCATATTGGAGAAGATTCAAGAGCTAGGCATCGAGGAAGAGACCAAGAAGAGGGTAAGTAGACCATGGCCCTTTACAACTTCCCCCTGAAGTCTCTCAGCACACAGCAGCCATGAATTGGAATCAGTTCATGTATAACAGAGCATGTTTGTACCACTTTCGGACATACATAGGATGGCCGGAGTCATGGATGGAGCTGGAGTTGTCCATGAGGAGCCCTGTTTCTCTTACATATGTCGTGGTGGCGTGATACCCTGAGATCATGGTTTCTGAGTTTTCCCAATGACTTTTTCTGTTTCTTTTTCTCTTCCCTCTGCTTCCTCTGCCGCTCCCCACCCTGTATGTGGTGTGTATGTATTTGTTTGCATGTCTCTGTGTGTGGTGTGTATATATCTATTTACATATGTCTGTGTATATATCTGTTTGCATGTGTCTGTGTGTGGTGTGTATGTATCTGTTTGCATGTCTCTGTGTGTGGTGTGTATATATCTATTTGCATATGTCTGTGTATATATCTGTTTGCATGTGTCTGTGTGTGGTCTGTTTGTATCTGTTTGCATGTCTCTGTGTGTGGTGTGTATATATCTATTTGCATATGTCCATGTATATATCTGTTTGCATGTCTCTGTGTGTGGTGTGTATATATCTATTTGCATATGTCCATGTATATATCTGTTTGCATGTGTCTGTGTGTGGTGTGTATATATCTATTTGCATGTGTCTGTGTATATATCTGTTTGCATGTGTCTGTGTGTGGTGTGTATATATCTATTTGCATGTGTCCATGTATATATCTATTTGTATGTGTCTGTGTGTGGTGTGTATGTATCTGTTTGCATGTGTCTGTGTGTGGTGTGTATGTATCTGTTTGCATGTGTCTGTGTGTGATGTGTATATATCTCTTCACACGTGTCTGGGACCGTGCAGGTACATGGGCTTGTGGAGACTAGAGGTACATATCAGGAGATTTTCTTTGGGACACGCTTTCTAGTTGACCCCAGAGCTTGGTGGCATGTCAGTCTTACCAGACAGCTTTCTCTGGAGGGTTCCCTCTCTGACTTTCAAAGCTAGAATTATAGTGAGTCACTAGACCCACAGGCATTGACATTTAATGTGGGTTCTGAAGTCCCACATTTTGGCCCTATTGCTCACAAGTGAGCACTTCAACCAGGGGGCTGCCTTCCCAGCCCCTACGATTTCTCTTTCTTTTTTGCAATATTGAAGATGGAACCCAGATTTTCACATTGGAAGGATGCTCTGTCAGTGAGCCACCATCCCTGCTTTTTAGATTTTACCATCTTATCTTATTAGCAACTAGTACAAAGTTCACAGTCTCTGTTCAAAACTGTACAATTCTTCAGGCTCAATGAGTCTTTTTTGGTGGGGGAGTGGGGGGAAAGGGCGGGGAGTGAATAGTGTTTTTGAGATAGTTTCATTATGTAGCCCAGGCTGGCTTCTACCTCTCAGGAATCGCCCTCCTTTAGAAGGCCTCCTGAGAGCTAGAATTGTAGGCCACAGTCTCCACTGTGCTTTTGAATTTAGGGTATTCATAGACTTGTAAACTAAACATATAATAAAGTCATATATCAACCACACACAATTCTCCACAAGGGGTCTAGACCGTACCCCGTGGCCAGCCGTACTCGTACTACAGCAGAACCTGTGAGCCACCCCAAATGGGATGAATCGAGACTATAAATAGCCTGAATCATTGAAGCTTTGCTGTCCTGCAGGGTCAGGTCAGGCCAAGTCTTACTAGGAAATACATTACAAGTCTTTGCCTCATAAGGTTATTGTTTATTAGAGGCATTCAATGGTGCAGTTGTTTTGTGTTCATTAACACACTGTCCGGCAAACCAAAACAAACATTAACTACTGCTGTGTCCTGTCCAATCCTTCCTTCTAACCTCTGCTGTACTGTGCTGAGGCCCAGGAGAGGCAGGGAAAAGATCTCCCCAATAAACAGTAAAAGGGGTCATTGAGGTAAGAGTGGATCCATATTGAATATTGTCCTCACCCACACTGTCAGCAACTGTCGTCTGCAAAACTCCATGTAGAGGTGTTGACTTCAGCCCAGACTGTCGTAGGGATCTCAGCTCCAGGTGAGATGTCCTAGTTGACGCGGTTTGAAGATAAATGGCATTGCGCTTGCATGTCCTTCTTCTGCTGTGACATGCACTGAAAAGGAGACAAGTGTGCGTTTCCATCTTCCAGTGTCACCCACCCACAGGTCAGTGTCGTGTCTTATGTGCTCTCCCATCTCCCTCCGTCCCAGGTGACCACAGGTCAGTGTCGTGTCTTATGTGCTCTCCCATCTCCCTCCGTCCCAGGTGACCACAGTTTATTGTCACTGTTTTAAATTTGACCTTACTCCTCCTCTTAAGATTTCGCACACAGGTGAGATCATGCAATATTTTTTCTGTGTCTGATCTCTTTCACTTCCCACACTGTCTCCTGGGTCTGACCATGGTGCAGTAAAAAGGGTAATAGGAGAGATGTACTAATCTGTTCCAAGATATTTACTAAATATGGATTTGGAACATTTTATATACCTTAAATGTACATAACAAATTTTATTTTTTAATTTTCTTCTCTTTTATTGTGAGTGAGTGAATGTGATGTGTGTGTGTGTGGTTCATGAATGTGGAGGCTAGCAGTTGACCTTGGGTCAACATTGTTTCTCAGGTACCATTTTTTTTTTTGGTTGTTGTTGTTATGTTTTTGAAATAGGGCTTTTCACTAGCCTGAAAATCACTAGTGGGTTATGCTGCTTGGCCAGTGAGCCTCAGGAATCTCCTTGTCTCCCCCTCACCATGCCCTGCTTTTGTTATGTTATTCTGGTGACTGAATTCAGGGCATGGTCCTTTTAATGCAAGTGCTTTCTGACTAAGCACTCTCACCTAGCCCCACAATGACTTTTTTAAAAAGTCAGTTTAGGAATGCATTTGTAAATTTAAAAAAAAAATCTAAAATTTGTGCATGCTCTACAAATAATTCTCATGGCCCTTTTATCCCAGTACACAGTGTTTTTATAGTTGAGCTATAAGTCCATTTCTTTTTCTGTGCCTCAGTTTACACATAGAAACTCAACTGAGGCAAGCAATCATGTACAGAACTGGAAAGAATTTCAGGACATTGTCTGGAGTGGTAATACGTGTGCGTTGATAGCTAATGTTCTCCCCATACTCATTTTATTGCTTTTCGTTTTATATATCTCAGCTTCCTCCTTACTATTCTAATTCCAGTGTTTGGAACATGCCATACAGTTGCCAGCATGATGTATATGTTTATTTTCTAAAGCAAAGTGGTATAAATTGGTTAAGCCGGCCATGCCTCCCCCACTCCCCATACAAATGAGAATGATTCAATCTTTTTAGTGTCTTTCTCAACCTCCCTTAACCTGTAATTTTTCTCAATAGTTGCCCTTCCCATTTAAAAGCCCCAAATCAAGCATGTAGCTGGTGACTTGCGTGACTCATCTTCAAGTAAAATCAGGAGAAAATGGATTTTGCACATTGTCTTAGAAATGTTTTTGAAGAATGGGTGCTTTACAAATCGATGAATCTGCTTGTGGAGGAGGCTGCTTCTCCCTGCCAGCTTCCATGGCTACAGGCGGCCAGCTGTTGAGTCATGCCATGCAAAGGCCCTGCAGGCTGGCCTGGCACGCTGGCCACTTCATGTGCATCCTTACCTGCAGAACATTGCTTTTCTTATTTCCTCTGTAGCTGTCCATTCTTCCTCTTCTAGATTTGCAGTTTTCAGTAGAATTGAGGACACTACCCCCACTTCTTCACTAAGCCATTTCTACTTCCTTGAATTTCTGCTTCAGGCAAAATTTAATTTCCTCTTTAAAAAGCTGTACCGTATCTTAGAGCAGGGATTCTTACCTATGGTATTGTTGATGTTTAAATTAGATTTTTTTTTTTTTTTTTAAAGCGCAGGTCTTGAACTCATGATCTTCTTGCTTCAGCCTCCTGGGTGCTGGGATTATAGGTATGCACCCTCATACCTAGTTCTGGATGGGATAATGTGTGTGTATGCATGTGTGTATGTGTGTTGTGTATTTGTATTTGTGTATATGTGTGTATGTATATATATATACACATATATGCATGTGTGTATATGTGTGTGAGTGTTATGTGTATATTTGATTTGTGCTTCTGTGTGTGTGTGTGTGTGTGTGTGTGGTAGGTGGTAGTAGTGTCCTGTGCATTTCAGGGTATTAACAGCATCCCTTGCCTCTTCCCGTTAGACCCCGGGCCAACTCTCAGCCCCAATTTGAGGCAACCATTGTGTCTCTAGACCAAATGCCTCCTCTACAAGGACAAAGTTACCCCTGATTGAAACCCTCTGCCTCAGAGGAAAGTCTTACTGCTGGATTCCCAGGAACCTAAGAAGACTTTTTGGATGTCCTTTAGCCTAGACTTTCAGGTCATGTAAAAGATGTTTAAAAAGAAAGGCTTTTTGCACAATGGCTGAAATGTGCAACATCTTTAGATTTACCTTTTGCAGCAAATTTTCTCACAGTTTGAAGTATTTCCTAACTTACTAATTTGAATGAGAATTGATTATGTGTAGAGATGATGTGACCTAATTAATTTCTCCTCATTTCTTAAACTAAATATAGAGTCACACAAGCTCATTCACTTTGGTATAGGCATTCTTTTCCAGGCTTTGCTTACTGCTCTACTGGAAAGTCTTACAGTTTGGAGGCTCTGCAGGTGCTGTGGACATAGCCTGATGCTCCTGAAGACCTGAGGGAAGTTCCACACCTCCAGGCCTCCAAATCTCACAGTCCATCATCATTTTTCTGCTGCTCTCTAGAGCAGACATTTCCTGAGAAGCATCAGCAGACTTCTACTGATATGCCACTGTTAAAAATTCCTCTGCATGCTCACTCTGGGGTGCAATGGTGTCTGAACAGCCAGCGATAAAGAGCCTCCATTCCTCCTACTTGTAATTGTTTCCTAGCACAGCATTAGCAATGTCACAATGTCATTAACTGCCACCAACTGGGTAGTGTCAACAGAATTCCCTAGCTCACAGTTTTTGCAGTTAGAATTTTACAGTCAAGGTGTAGGTAGGGCTGGTCCCTGTGTTTGTACAGCTTCTGATGGCCCCAGGGCTGCCCTGGATGCTACATGCTGCACTGATTCTCCCTAGGTTTTCATAGTATCTTCATTTTCTGGATGTCTGTTTTTGCAAAAGTTTCTCCCTTTTATAAAGACACTGGACTTACTAATTAGATCTCATCCCAGTGACCTGATGGCTAACACTATCTCTGCAAAAAGCTTTTTTCTAAATAAGTCATACTCTGAGGGCCTTAGTTACACCAACCTACCTTTGCTGCTGGTACCAAGTTAACCAGCAACAAAGTTGGCTTGAACAAAGAGCGAGAGAGCAAGGTTAGCCAGTTGACATAGTTGGCCCCATGTACTGACTGAAGGAGGGGAACATGGCTGATGGTAAGCCTTGGTGTTAAGCTACCTGATAACTTCCAAAATGAAAAATATTATTTGAATAAGAGAACTCTTAGGCTTAAAAGTTGCCAGAGGAGCCTTAGGTGACTCAGGAGGCATTTTTTTTTTTTCTGGGCATAGAGCTCTCCTGTTGTTGTTTGGTAGAGTTTCAGAGCAAAAGGCCTCTCTGGGAAGACCAACAAACCCTTGTCCTCAGGAAGTGAGTTAGCTCTGAGGGCATTATGACTTTACTTCCCAAATCTCTCTTGTTTCTTTTTGGAGAATAGTCTGCTGGAGTACGTCTTTAATGAACTAAATAGAGGCACGATTTGTGTGTGTGTGTGTGTGTGTGTGTGTGTGTGTGTGTGTGTGTATGTGTGTGATGCTCACATTCCCAAGCTCCTACATCCTCAGCAGAGTAATTTTTAGAACATCAAGTGTACAGTCAAAAACAATAAGGAAGAAGGAAAAGTCTGTTGGTTCTTTAGACTCTTGATGTAGACAACATGTTTACAGTTTGGGTGGGAACACCCAGAGACATCCCCTGTTCTGTTTGAAAGAATGAAGTCAGACGGTGATGTCAGTTTATCTGAATTACTTTGTGTATGTAAATGCAGTTCTGAAAAAAAAAAAAAACAACTGCAACAAAAACTATGTGCTGTGTGCCCTGACTGCTACCTAAGTCTTTGAAGACCAGCTTTGTGATGGTGTAGATGGGAAGGTCACAGTGTGATGGAGTAGAGGGGAAGGTCACAGTGTGATGGGGTAGATGAGAAGGTCACAGTGTGATGGGGTGCAATGGAAGGTCACAGTGTGATGGGGTAGAGGGAAGGTCACAGTGTGATGGGGTAGATGAGAAGGTCACAGTGTGATGTGGTAGAGGAGAAGGTCACAGTGTGATGGAGTAGAGGGGAAGGTCACAGTGTGAAGGGGTAGAGGGGAAGGACACAGTGTAATGGGGTAGATGGAAGGTCACAGTGTGATGGGGTAGATGG